>JANRMR010010790.1:0-11800 GCA_025434825.1 Bergia sp. 'catenularis' | reverse complement strand
TTCAGCACACGTTCGTGAGCAAGAGAACGACTCCTGGACCGAATGACGTCATCATACATTATTATTTGTCTGCGTGGCATCCGCCCACTTGTCCGGTTCACGCGATCTCATCGACGGAAATGTACAGTTCTAAACTGAACGAGTCTATGCAGTTTTAAATAATTATGTGCACAAAACGGTTTACTGTAAACCTGTATCATTGAAGTGCACCTAATCATATAAAATAGTAAGGGATAGTCAGCCAGTCTTCGACAACTACTTATAGCTTGGCGGCAATATCATCCTTTTTTCCTATTTAAAATTTTAAACAATTAAGTTTGCCGTTTCAGGTAGCGGTAGGATTGATTCCAAAGTCGAGTCAATGATGCCTGCCGACTTGCCGGCTGCGTTTTCAGTCATGGCAAAGTTGGATCAAATCCTGTTTCTGGGAAATGACCCACCTACCCCTCCCCTAAACCTAAACCTTACCCCAACCTTGGCTCTAACCCTAACCTTAGGGAGGGGTAGGTGAGTAGTTGCCCAGAAACCGGGATTGATTGCCCCCCCCCCCTCCGCCGACTCCCCAAAAAAGGGATTGACCCTTTTTTTGTTGTTATGGGGCAGTGAGAATTAAGTCTGGAAGTAACTAAAACGTTTTTAGTGGTTTGGTGATCAGTGAAAACACTGGTGAACCAAACTATAAATGTTTACTTACTAACAAACTCCGGCTGGAAACTCTTTAAATACTCCTTATTTACGCCTTAATTACTCCTGGAATTTCACTCCCGGAGTTCAGCACTAACCTTGATTGAATTATTACATGCAAGAGTTCTAAGTGTATACCCCCTTTGAGAATTAGTGGCGGTTTGTTCAGACATCTTGAGCCCCCTCATAAAAGCCTCTGCTCTCAGACGTCTAGCCCTGAAGAGTACATAAGTCCTCTCCACCAAAATTGTCATGCGTAGTTTTTGGTACTGAAAGCACTCTGATTTTGGGACTGTGCCATACTTTGGTCATCCCTGTAACGAAATACCATTTTGTAACACACATAACTCACTCTTATGAGTTTGACAAATCTTACTTTGTGCTGCACTAATGAGTCTTCAAATGACTGTTGTCCTTCAAAAGTTAAGCATATAAAAAGTTAAGAATTCTTGACTTAAAATGAAATCAAATTACAGTGGAGTGGATTGTTATTTATATACTAGGGCCCAAAGGATTTTCATGTGAAAGCAGACTGAAATTAGGAAATAATCACAGCTAAATTTTACATTCCTGACTTCTAAATTTCGTTTTGTTTTGCACCGGGTGTCGGATGAAAGAAGTTGTATAATATTTTAATATATTAAAAAATATTTCGCAATTAACCCTATTTTATGCATTTGAATAAATATTTAAGAAGTCTTTGAATTACCGGGTCATCGCGTCATCATTACGCCCACAAGGCACTAATCAATCAGTAACTCCGAGTGTAGTGCTCAGAAATATGAGAAGATTGTGTTTATTGTTTACTTTGCTGCTTGAGTTTCGTTCACATCCAGACATATTCTGTTGCAACTATTTTAATGGGACCTGCGTATTTGGTATCTAAACACGATTTGGTTTCATATATTTTCCACTTATCATCAGACCAGATCAAACTTTTCAAAGCTCAATGACTTCAATTGCGACCTGTTTGACCTTATAAGCACTTTGCGATTTACATGAAATTCTGAAAGTGGTAATTATTTTCTGATATCATACTCCATTGTTCCTGTGCTGTTTACCGACTGTTTTTCTACATTTGATTTTCGTATGACTGAAACTAATACGCCATGGCATGCTCTTTTCTCATTTTTTAAATGAGATAGTGTCATTTGATATGTCATCCGTAAACCGGAAAGTTTGCTTTGCCGCAAGGTGCCTCTGCTGCGTCAGCCCCACAGTTAAGGGAGGGCGATAAACAAATATGATGTTGGATTCAAAAAACCTAAGATGGAAACAAGAAAGTGTTTTGTTGTCCTAAGTATTTCCGTGTCGTTTCCGCTTTGCAGGGGTGGGGACCCTCAGTGGATCAAACTACTCGGCTCCAGTCTCTTACACATTGTCTCCGCTTGGGAGGGGGGTTGAATACATTTCCACAATCCAGCAATTGATTTCACCCCAGTGGACTTCCTCACCATCGTATGTGAACTGAGATCGAGAATGAAAGTATGATGGTTTGAGAGTAAATCTACATATGTTTGCTGTGGTGGAATTTCTACATACTCGAAGACATAAAAAATCAGCCAGTCTTTAGGAGGGAGTGCAGCTTTTTGAACAAGAACTGTATTCGCAATGGCGGATGATGAACGACCGCCCGCCCCTCCTATTCGCAATGCATCGACCAAGGATTCTGTCTCGCCGGCTTCGAAGCCTTTACCGAGTGCACCAGAAAAGAAAAAGACCAAGGCTTTCACATTCTTCCAGAATAAGGGAGATGAAAGAAGTATGTTCTTTTCTCTGTGTATCAGCACGATCAAACGCGTTTATATTTTGAAGCGTTGCTCTATATTATATTCTGTTGCTTTGCTTCGATTCTGATCTCTGACAGCGGTTGTTTCATGTCTAGATTACAAGAAAAAGCCGGAGATTTCTTTACCGACCCAGTTCGAACACACCATTCATGTCGGCTTCGATCCAGTCACTGGCGAATTCACGGTAAGTGTAACGAAACAGCATCGCCAAAGTAGTTGCTGTTCGTATCGTAATGGTGTTTCAACTCTTCGCAGAAAAAGTGTATGCACGGAATGTACAAGTGCAGCTCTAGATATAATACTGGAAGGGTTGAGTCACTTTCAATTTCATCACATGCAGACGGTGGAACAAAATATATGTTTCGTTGGTTATTCTGCTTTAAAAAGGAACTTTTAGAGGAAAAATATTTTACCTTTTCTGAAGACAAAAACGTTACATGTAGAGTTTTTAAGGAGCGAAAGAGTTTTACTGGAGATTTTGAGGAAGCCCGTGCTGTTGACTGTATAAGTGTATTATGTTTTGTGAGCAGCGTGATGTCTTAATACGCTTGGGACACAAGAAAAAAAGATAAATACTTTTCAACTGTATGCATCCAATATAATCAGACAGTCCAGTGTATAATTTTTACTTGTGGTGATCACGAAAATCAGTCTGTAAATTCAAAACTGTCCCAATTTCCGGAAAGCATAGAAAAAGCATTTTCAAAGCTTGCGGCAAATATATGCTGGGATTTAGTTTCGAATCTGCACCGTGAGTCGAGGAATTTCGAGTGAGCATTCCTTATATCTGTATTTTATTGATAGTAAACAACGATCACACCAAAAAGGAAATATCTTTCGTTCAAATTTACACAGCTGAGTCGATTTCTCGCTCTCCTCGATATCAATGCCCGGCTAAAATGAAGTTTAATAAACGAAACGATATATCGTAAACTAAAGTTTTCCTTGTAGCTATTTGTGCCTTGAAGTTAAATCAAGTTGGTTTCTGTTGAGAGACTCTTGAAGAATAGGAAGAAGTTAACAGTTATAACGATTCCCTCTGATAAGTTACCCCATCTCGGCTTGTTCCGTTGTCGTAGAAATGGTTGAATCGTGGTTTTTAGTTCGCCTTTGTCGACCATGTTTCTTCAATCTGTATAATTTTAATTTTGAGAATAACATCTGCCCCTGTTTTGGTATTTAATTTGGCTTTATTATTGATTTATGCCAGTACTATTATTGATTTTGTTGGCCAACGTCTTAGTGTCAGTTGAATCGATCTGATTGTACTGGAGCATAAATTTGTGAGAATGGAAATGAACTTGTGGTTATGAAATTGACCAATAGCAGTGGCATGGAAATTGTACCCTTGTAAAATTTTCACGCCGGGAAACCATGAGTAGCGGTAAACTTTAACACATGCAAATCTTGAATTATCTGGATTTAAAAACATTGGCATGATTATCGTGGAACCTGTCTGAAAAAATCACAAGCAAGCAAGAAGTGTTGTGAGAGTGGCCAGATGTCTAGTGATAGCTGACTTTTTGTCACTGTGTCTGTGAATGTTACTCCCCTCAATTTGCATGCCTCTGAAATTTGACATGGCATATACAGGAGACTAAAGATGTCTTTCCAATCCTCTTTAGTGTCAACAAATGAAAATGTAATCTATAGCATTAAGATGAAAAAGAGATAAATGCTTTCTGATGTAACTTAAGAAAATGATCAAAACTTCTGCCAGAGCTTCGATTATAGCTCCCAGAAAGTATACATGAATGGCTGCACAAATTTAGATCATTGATCTGGGGTAAATGGTTTTACATAATCTACCCATCTCATTCAGTTTTGACAAGTGTCATGATTTTACAATGATGGAGAGTTGCAAGACTCGGTGGGAGTGCCTTGTGCATTTATGTTAATAAATTGGTCAGAGAGAGTAAAAAAAATGAGGACGATATCTTGAGAAACATTATGAGAGCAGGTGCATATGTTAATGTTTTCTATATTACCGGTAACATAAATTCATGCAGAATTCTGAAACCTTTGTATTCAATCAAAAGTGAGATTTGAGTTCCTCATACATTTTGTATACTTGATGATTATACATGTATCCATTGCCAGACCTTGCTGAAATGCCATTAACTTACAGTCAGTTGTGCTGCAAAACTGTGCCTTCTTGCAACTTGAACTAGAAGTCCAGAAGACTTTCAGAGCTTATGTCATAAAATATTTATCTTGTTGCAAGCTTTTTAATGACCAAAATTTGTCAGTTGAATCGATGTTGTTTGGCTTTTTTTATAGTTTATTGTTTCAGAAATACAAACTATGAAAGTCAGTAAAACTTCCATTTTTACAAGAAGAGAAGTAAGACCTGTAGGTTTTTGCAGCAAAAGTTTGTAATCTTTCAATAATTACTCTTTTGCACTAGTTTAATGGAATAGAAATCTATGTATTGTGTATGTAGTTATTCAAGTTGTTTCACTCTTCTATATTTTTATGTCAAACTTCCAATCTGGCACCTCTATATGGATCTTCTGTGCTATACCCTTTCATTTTCCTGGGTCTTCAACTCTCAAAATCTCAGATACAAAACTGAAATGGAGAAAGTTCAGGGTTTTTTTTCTCAGAGCTAAACATGTAATGAATATTTCTGTTGTTAAACAAAAGTTGATTGTAACACAGTGAAAATTCAATTTTTTTAAAAAACCATTTTGTGAACCCCTCTGAGGTTGAAAACTGTTTATTTTCTAATTTAGAGCATTCATATCTTCCTGCAGCATGTGTCAAAATGCATTTAGAAAAGTTGTAGTTTCTAGGACATTGTTATTATCATATTTTCGTGTTTGCATGCACAATTTGCTTAATACAATAAAAAAAGGTGGGGCTTGTGACACTTGCATGATTATTATTTTGAAGTCTTGATCTTCAAATTATAGTTTTATTTCCTTTTAATTATATGATTGTTAAAAAGAAGTCCAAATTCACCTTGCACTTTTTGTTGTTTGTCTTTAATGTCAATAAAATGTCGCATTCCTTTTCCAGGAATCGTCTTCTCCTGTCAAAGCAGCTAATGTAAAGTGCAGTTTTTATTCAAAGTATATTTATTTATTCCACCTGTGACCCTCAGTTTCTATCTATAGACAAATTACGTGATTTATTTAGTTTGTAATTAATTTTTCTGGCCCATAGTCATAAAACTCAACATTTGCATTTAAAGGAAGCCATTATTAGAAAGGATTGGAACAGCCACTGTCAGGCAATGTCATCTGGTATTTGTGAATCGGCAATTGACATGAATCTTTTGCCTAGAGCCTAACTTTTTCTCTTGGGGTACAACAGGTCCACAGGGAAAAAATTCTGATGGACCTGTGCAAATTTTGGTGGACCAAACAAGATATTCCAGTAGTTATTTTTAGCAATTTAAGCAAAAGTGTATCCACCAGTTCGTGCAGCAGTGTCTTGACATCATGGCCCAGAATCAGAAATCTCGTAGGGATTACAAAATCAAATAATGTTATTACAAATACTTCCTTGATACTGAACCCATTTTTTATCTTTATCTTGTGGTTCCAAAGAAAATAATATATTGAGTTCCTAATGTATATTGAAATGTGATGAAAGCTGGTAGACATGACAGTCTACCGTCCCAAAGTTTCCATGAAATTTTACTAGACCGGCCTGTTTTTTGATGAACAATGTCTATCAGTCCACCCTTGATGACAACCCCTGATTTACATCAATACAAAATAAGTTGTTTGATTGTGAGAACAGAGGAACTGATCACACACCACAAACTATCTAATATGTAAATAGAAATTCTCCCAGACTGTATGAAAGGAAAACATGGATACAATTTAAGAGAATTTAACAACACAACATGGGTGAATGAACAGACATTCTGATTAACTTTTTTGAAGGCTGTGCACAAAAATCTAGGTTTTGTTCAGCACAGGTATTCATTAAAATGTGATTAAATAGTCTTTAAAATGCTAAATCCTTTCAAATTAGATTTATGAACCTATTTAGGTTGGTTGAACCAGCTGAAAATGAGTTGGGTCAGTTAAAACTCAAAAATGAAGTGGACTTCCACAGTGATGCCAAGGTTGAAGAATGATGGAACTTTACAGTTGAAATAAAAGGAAGAACCCATTCTGGTTGTTGAAACTAATAAATTTCCAAAACTGTTTCTCATTTTTAGTTAAATAACCATAATTCTAAACTTCTTTCTCTCTCTCCACTTTGTTTCAGGGTATGCCAGAAGCATGGGCACGACTGCTGCAGGTCTCCAATATTACACCTTCAGAGCAGAAGAAGAACCCCCAGGTTTGTAGTTAAGACAATTTATTGTAATAATCAAACTTGAGTGTGGGTTGGTTGTTGTTGTTTTGTGCATGCTGTTTTCATTACAAGTGTTGTGCTGTGAACGCTACAAAATGCATTGTGCATCCCTTGAGGGCATTTTTATGATCCCTATTTACTTTGCTTGTACTTCAAGGCTCAGTGCTCACTGCACAGTGTTACAGTATGTCCCAAACATTGTTCATGATCAATTTTTGTAATTTACGGGACTTACTTCTCTATTTTTGTTCTGTAGTCAAGTACTTTGAACTGGGCATTTTCGTGTTGTAGCTATAGTAACTTACTTGACTCAGTCCCTACAAAATTTGTTGACAGGCTGTCTTGGATGTATTAAACTTCTACGAGAATAAGGACAAGGAGCAAACAACAAAGTATATGACAGTGTCCAAACCATATGGTAAGGCACAGTGTCTCTACACAGTTCTTCACTAGATACATGTATTAGTGTCTTGAAAGAAAAGTTTTCAGTTGTTCATAATCTTTTCAACCTCAAGTACAGTAAATGAAATATAATATGCGAAAATCTATTTGTTGATCCCTGAAGGCTTCCTTTGCACTTCATTTTAGCATTTTCCACATTTATTCCTTTATTTTGAAAACCTTGAATAAGTTACTTTTTTTTAAAAGAAAAGATAAGATGTTGATGAACTTATTGGTCCTTGAGTTGACTTGAATGAACATAATCATATCAGCTAGTTGGAATTCAGACTACTGCAGAATTCTATCATTAGAAATCTGTTATTACATAGTTTAATACTTTTAGTAATGGAAATGACTAATTCTTAGTCAATGACATGTTGCACCAGTCAGGAGGAGGGAGGAGGGGGGGTATTGGAGCAAGCTTTTTCAGTCACTTTTTTTAAACCTAAATTGGGGCTGAAGCAAATGTGCAATTTTTTTTTGTTAAAGTTTGGCATATCAGTTGTCGGTGACAAAGTTTTTGATCTCTGTGGGTCCATCTGACCCATCCCTCCTGAGGAAGACCAGAGAGTGTCTTATTAGTTATGGTTGTAGTATAAATTGTGTTATTTATGGTGGCATTTGTGGGTGATGGCAGTGTGGGTTTATCTTTTAAAAGAAGTTATTATACCTGGTCAGTATAATTATACTCGTGTTTCAAGAAGTCTTGGAAGGTAAGTAAGCTGCTAAGTGAAAAAAATAAAGAAGACAAGAATGCTAGATATATGTAACAGAATATAACAGTTGAAAATATGTATTTGCTGTCAGTTGCATTTTGACCACTGTATACATGTTGTGCTCATGGAGGGCTTGTGCTTGGAACTGTTGTCTCCTCTGGAAGTTACAGCTCAGCCAGTTCTTTTTCCCTTTTGGCTTTTGAAACTGGCTCCGTCTGGAATTCTAATAAATCTCCATGAGGAAATGCCTTGGCTCTTTTCTGGGCCACACATTTGGTCTAAATCTAACACAGGGTTGTTTCTTGTGATTCAATAACATTTCTGCCAGTAGTACAGTGTGTTAAGCAGAATTGGCCCTGGTTCATTGGAACAGGTAGTATAATCTTTTTAAAATTTTTCCAAAATCTAAATGCTTTCAATTATAGTGCATGACCCTTGATACAAAATAAATCTATTTGAATGTCTTTTAAAGTGAGTTATTGTGCAATCCATTTAATAAAGTACATAACATTTTTAAAGGTTTAAGACATTGTTTCACAGCATTGGTTGTGGCAATCACTAAATAATTATAATATACTCAAGAAAAATGAGTTTTAAGCTTAGAACACATTTGTTAAACAAATTGATACATTTGACACAATTATATTTTTTCTTTTAGCCAAGTGGTATACAATTATGTTGAATTATACTTATCTGGAAATAGCTCTGGAGGTTTTTATAAGTTTAGTGGTCAGTGAAATCACTTGTGAATCAAAACAGACTTTCTAAACACACCTTGAAAATTCCTTAATAATTATTTCTTAAATTAATATTCCTTGAATGCTCCTGGAACTTCACATTTGATGATCAGCATTAACCCTGATGATTCCATTGAGTTGTAATCTAGTAACAGTATTAGTAACTCAGTTAAATCTTTTTGCTTCTAACACAACTTGCATGCTCATTCTACCTTGCTGTAGTGTAATTTTTGATTAACTTCCACAGCGTCAGTGAACTGATTAAGTTTTGTTTGGTTTCGATTGTCAAATGCTATTTAAAAAGACTAAGGTTTGAGAATAATGGCCTCATCTACAATTTCATGCTATTGCTGAGTTGCGAAAACCCAACTCATTTTTAGTAATCACATTAACAGCATGTTTTAAACAGCATAATGTTTTCCTTCTAGCAAGCCAAAGGCAAGAGTCTTCATCCTCTTCTTCTGAACTCATCACCCCTGGGCGCATGTCACCAGCGTCTCATTCCAGTAGCCCATGGCATCTGTCGCCAACTATAGACTTGGAAGCCTCAATGTCTGGCTCAAAGTCTGTGGCTTGTATTCCCTTCAATTGCTCTGCCGCAAAAGTAGCACAGCCAGTCAAGAAGAGTGGAAGTTTCAGATTAAAATTAAAACGATCAAACTCTAAGAAACGTAGAAAGTCCGTTCCAACTCCTTCAAACTCTTGCACTGTTTTAGCCAAATCAAACTCCAATGGTGTTATCCAACAACCATGCCGAAAAATTTCATCACCGATTCAAAATGAATCGTTAACAAGAACAGAAATTCCAAAAGTTTGTTCAAACTCAGATACGTCTGGTTCCTTTACTGGGTCTTCACCAGGGTCGTTGGCTGACGACGTTGAGAAACTTAGTCTTCACTCAGACAAGCTTAGTGATCATTCCGACAAGCTTAGTCAACTCTCGGACACTGAAAACACTTCCATCGAAGATAACCTCAAACAATTAACTTCGCTAATTCAAGGTACTGCAGTATTGCATAGGATATTTAACCTTGAAAGTAATGTTCCTTTGTTCATTGTGACTTAACCTGATTCTCTATAACCTCTTTGCTAAAGATACTTCAAACTCTCTAGGACAATATTACATTTGACGAGTTAGCATAATATAGCATAAAGTCAATTTCACACTATAAACAAAATGATGTCCATAATTCAGTAGAGCAGGACACAGTTAGTACTTACTGAAGATATGAGCTTGATATTTTATTTGAAGTGTTTAAAAACTTCTGAATTTGTAGAGATTTCTATGGTGTTAATTAACTAGCAATTTTTCTGCCAGCCTTACATTCTCAACAAATCTCAATGTTTTTTGAAAACATTACTCCAAAACTATTGAATATTAATTTGGCCTCTTACCTTTCATAAGTACTAACTGGGTTGTGCTTTTTGACTTTCTGGACACTCTTTCTTTAAATCTTGAAGTTGGATTTATACTACAGTGATTATGCTAATGAGGCAAAAAACAATGTCATACTGAAATCTACAAATTGTTTAATTGATACTCTCAGTGGATCCATGTTTGTAGAACTGTGTCTCAACTCGTGGCTAGTCTTGGGTAGTTGTTGCAGCATCTCTCACTTTTGATGTAATTTTACAATTTACTGTGGTTTCTGTGCTGGTTGTAATAAAATAAACTAGACAGTTTGGAAACTAAATGTGTGTCAGTTGGAATCAACAACAACTTGCTTCACTGCATTAAGCTGATCTCTAATGATTCACCCCATGTTACAAGATTTGATCAAAGCATGTTGATCTTGTGATAAATAATATTAATTAGTATTAACCAAACAGGTGAATAGTATTTTTTGCACACTCTGATTGGTTCATCAAACACAGAATATCCTGTGCTATTCACCTCAGTCATTCATGTATGAAACGAGCACGTGCACAAGATGGACGTGTGTAAGACTGAGGCTTCTTTTTTGCTCACGTTTCTTGTGCAAAAATATGGAACTAAATTATTTTTAAAAGTGTTATTCACCTGTCTGGTTAATACTAAAACAATTATCTCCCTCAGTGTCAGTGCCTAACGATAGATATTTACCTTGGCACATTCACACCTTGGTAAATATCTACCACTAGTCACCTCCACTTTGGGCGATAGTTGTTAATTATTTATTGACAAGTGTAAAGGCACAAATTTAATGCAGCTGCTTTAAAGGTTAAGCACAAAAAATAGAGCTGGCGAAAAAGGGGGCAGTCATCTTCATTTAAAGATCTAACCCTTTTACTCCCTAAAAGTGCCAAATGAGAATTGTTAGATTCTCACCACTTCTCTTCATATATTTTCAGTTAATAGGTTTAGAGATTTTTATATATTTCATATAAGAGAATTGAAAGGCTAATCATAATCTTGGAAACTAATCAACTTATTTTTAATGACTCTTTGAGGTGAAAATTCACATTGCTAAACAAGGTTGACAGCCCCACAAACACCAAGATAACCTGGCTTTAAATATGCAAGGCAAAGTGTTTTAAATGTTTTTTATGAACTCTATGTACTTTGCTGGAATAAAAGAGATTTAAAGGCTGGATAGTGATGTTTTAGTTAACTTACTCAAGCTGCTGTTAGGAGTATCAAAACATTGCTTGTTTTAAACTTTTAATGGAATGGGAACTAATGATTGTACTTTTAATATTAGTGTGGATTTCCCTGTTAGCGGCATTTAGTCTGCAGTTCATCCTTCATTTTGCTCAAGCATTAGCCAATGAGAAGAGCACAGTTCTAGAATGGATTCAACCCTTGATACTAAATAACATGTTGATTTCTTGTGATTGATCTGTTAAGATATACCACAAATAGAAAGTTGGCTTATGTAACAGTTGTGTAATACAGACATTGGACAGATGAACATGGGCTACTGGATTCTTGCTGGTCAACATCATCTCGCTCAGCTCAGACAGTTAACTGAGTGACTGTCAGGGTAGTGCAACTGATAAACTTTGCTTAACATTTCGCCATTTTCTATTTAGATACTCATTATGGATCCTCGGGAAAAACATGGTCATTCTGTTCACAGTGCTTATGCCGATTGATTCAGTTTAACTGTTTTGAGTTTGAGTTTCCTTTGTGGCA
>JANRMR010010679.1:0-15535 GCA_025434825.1 Bergia sp. 'catenularis' | reverse complement strand
GGGGGGGGACTCCCATATCAAAATGGCGGGGATGCTCATCGGAAAATTTCAATTGCACCCCTAAAAGGTACCAATCTGGGTGTGGCTCTAAGTTTTACCTTTAAAAGATACCAATCAAAAACATAGAGACATACAACTGAAATGTAACTGGTGTCACAGTTTTTATTTAAAGCTACATGCAGTAACGATGTTTATGTGAAATGCCATTCAATTAATAGCCTTCCCGCATTATTCTCCTTCGCTGCCAGAGGCCTCTCCCTAAAAGGTGCCGTTTTACATGCAAATGTAAGTGTTTTGCTTTGAACACCCTACGTACGTGGTACCAAAACCAGGGATTTTATCCCCTAAGAGGTACGACCAGCATCCCCGCCCCTGTTAGTATTGGAGTCCTCCCCCCCCCCCTCCCGGTATCTCATCAGTCAGTGTAAGGTGCCATTTCTGAGGACTCGTAACAACTTTAACGTTTTTTAAAATTGAGATAGTTTTACAAACAACTAAGCCGGTGTGCTAATTTTGCAGTCTGCGAAATCTTTTTGAAAGTGGCATTTCCAATTCATTAATTTAAATTTTGTCATTTGAAACCAAACCAGCGTTTTAATATTATTACATAAACTGGTTCTTATATGCTTCACTTCCGCTGGCACGAGCTGTATTAAGAACTTGCCTGAACTTTATTTTTGACGATCAGAAACGGCGAAAAAGGAGAAAAAAGTGAGGATGGCCATATTTTTTATTTTCATAATTTGGGATACAACTAATTCACGTGCTTAACATCAGTGGTACGGTAGCGATGTAATTTAAAAAGACAACAAACTGAATAAGTCGTTTATGACAAAGAAACCATCAAAAACAAATAAATTTAATTTACAGTTGATTTTCGTCATAGGAAGTATACGGCGGTACAAATACATTAGAGAAGTGCCGAAGCCGCTTCATTTGGCAGCCCTTCGAAACTACTCTAATTGGCTATTAAAAATTGCGGAACTTGATAACCTTTATAAATACTTTTCTGGCTAGCGACCATTGTTTTTCTGTGAGAAAATCTTGTGATGACAGTATTTTCAGTTTAAATCACAGCTGAACTACTAAACTATCAACTGTAGCCAAAGGTACAATTTGTTTGGAAAAACAGATTATTTATTTCAAGTTATTTAACAAGATGGATGCAAACGGAACAATTTCAAACAAAACAATTGATATCATGATAAACAAAACTGAAACGAAAAAGGAATTTTCCAACGCATTTCGCGTGTCCTTTGGAGTAGCTTGCGGACTGTTTATCATCATCGGAACACTTGGAAATCTCATGATTCTGTTAGTAGTGGGAAGGAACAAAAGATTGAGGAACAGAACTTACGCTTGGCTTGTCAATCTATCTGTAGCAGACCTCCTCATCTGTCTTGTATGTCTTCCTATTACCTTCACAAACACGGTTCTCTCCATCGACTGGGTTCTGGGCAACGGTGGCTGCAGAATCACAAGTTATGTCATTCACGTTTCATTTTGTGTTTCAGCTTTAACTCTACTGGCAATCAGCTGGGATCGTTTCCTCGCAGTTGCTTTCCCCTTGCACAGATCCTCAGCGACAAGGGGAGAAATTGATCGCACTTGTTACGCAATTGTGGCAACAATTTGGGTTCTTAGCTTAATTCTGATGATGCCTATCGCAAACGCACATTCGGTCGAGATAAAGCTCCATTCTGATGGGAAAACTTCAAAAATCTGCAATGATTCCTGGTCAAACCCAGTACTGGAGAAATACTTCTGGATGTTTCTGTTTGTTTGCTACGGCTTTGTTGTAATTCAAATGATAGCTCTGTACTGTACGATTGGAAAGGTTTTGTGCTCCAGGAGAGTTCCCGGCGACGAGTCCACCCCAAGTCATAGCCGACCGGTTCATCTCAGATCGAGGACCAAAACAGTGAAAATGCTGTGTATGATTGTAGTTTTGTTCGTATTTCTCTGGATGCCTTACTTTGTGCTGAAAATACTCAAGGTCCTTAAGTCTAACGTGAAAATTCCCCACCAGGCATTTGCTGCGACCAGTATGCTAGGAATTTTTAACAGTTTGTGTAATTTTATCATTTATGCTGCAATGCATAAGTTTTTTCGAGATGGAGTGAAAGAGGTGTTTAGTTGTTATGTAAGACGCAGTAAAATTCGCCCCATAATACTTCAGATAATTCAGCACTAAAGCAGCCGAGAAAAAGGTGACTTCTTAAGGCACGCACGACGCTGCGAGATAATACATAATTTGATTACATATAAGAGGGAAGCTTTTGAGTTTGGGAAGAGTGATTAAACTTGAGAATTCAATGCTGCATTGAAATGACACAAGAGCTGTTTTCAACTACTTTCATTTACAGTTTAGGCCTTTGAATAACTGAGTCATTCAAAGTTTCAGTAAACCTATTTTTAAGTAGTTTTGTGTTGGTAGTAATTAGTACAACAATTTGGCTTCCATCTTTCTGTACTCAAAGTTTCTGAAGCATCGGTCACCTTATGGCCTCACATTATGAATGATGACCATGTTTAAGAACCGATACCAAAATCTAAATTGGGAAAAAAATATGAAACCTTTGCATGTTTGAAACTGCCTTGCTTAAAACAAATTCAGTAGGTATACTGAGTGAATGTGAGCAAAGGCGACGTGAGAAGGCCGCGAAGGTAGCGAAAGTTGTGTGAAACAAATCTTGTTTTGCACTACATGTAACAAATAAGTAGGCTATGAAAACAAGATTTGATAGAAATACCATTCTGCAATATCCGAAAACTCGACAAAAGTTAGTTCATCATTTTAATATGAGTTTCTGGGACACTAGAACCATTATCATTTAAAATGGATTTACACACGTAATCTTCGTTAATAGGGGCCGACCATTTAATCTCGCGTGTGGGCGGGGAGAGTCAAAGAAATTTTTAAAAAAGAATTTACATGTGGCGAAAAAAAAAAATTTTTCACGCTGAAAAGGTATAAAAATAATGTATGGGAATACCGAAATAAAAAGTTTGGGTCGAAGGTTGAAAGAGAAAAAAAATTGCACAGAAATTATTCTTCCACCCCTCCCCCCACAAGATCAAATGGTTTGTTCCTTATATAGCCACACGGTCAGTAGCTATCCAAGAATATCAGTAATATCTGCAAAACATCACTAAATTTCAAAACTATATGCCGCTATAAAACTACAAAATATTTGGCTAAAAAGCACAGAATTTGACTACTGATAATAATGAGCGCAGTGAATAAAATGTGACCAAACTCCATGTTAGATATTTCAGCTGAGCAAATATCAATTAAAACACATTCTGTTTTCTCAATCACATTGGTCGCTTGATCTCAGCATCTGACAGAGCGTCAATAGAAACTGCAAGCAAAGAAATTTTTGATATTAAAAGCAACTTCTTTTCATGCAAAACACCTCGTTCAAGAGAAGAAAAATAAATTTTTATCAATAGAAATGCCAGAATGTAACTGCTGAACTTTCAGATAAACATTGATCCTAATACAACGGACAGTGATTATTGTCGAAACAATCAAGACATTTCTTTAAAGCTTTGTTTTGGTTATGACATTAATACTGAGATAAAATGAAATTAAACACAGAATGCTCCAGAAAGTACATTGTACGGACGTAATTAATATTTCCACTGTTACTACGGTTTACGAACTGTTATTTTTAAAACGAAATTAATTCGTTAAAGCGAAACTCTTCGCCTACATAGTCTAGCGAAAACTAACTCTATACTCACTCTTGAAGGTTTTAGTTTTTGGAAAAAGACAGGTTTTTTTATACATCGACAGCGAGTAAGCTGTGAAATATCAGTTGTTTGAATGATCAACGAAGTTGATATATCAGGGCTCAAAGTTCTTTTTCTTTCCAGGCGCTCTTATGAGCTGACCAGTTTTCGTTATTTAGGAACACCACCTCAGTAAATTTGGGTAAAAGTGTTATGACTGTTTGTTTAAAAGTTTATGTGAATGTTGCTCCACTTTGCATGACGAAAATAAAAAGACGTTGACAGGTAATCTTCCTGGATCTTTGGTCGGAAATAAGGACCTGACCAGAAATATCTGTTTACATTTGAAAACGGAAACCTTTGTAAACAGTTTTCAAAAAAGAAGATTCGAATTTAATTCGTCCACACATAGCATTTTCATGATTTGAAACGTTAACAGTCTTAACAGCGCATGCGTAAACTGTAAAGCCTGCCACACGCCTTTGCGACAATATGCGACATTCAACGCATGCAATCAAAATTGGATGTTTTTCATTTTCGACGTCCGGAGCCACACACACACAAGCAACAACGAGCGATTTCGATCATTTGAGAGTCAAAATACCGGCTGTAAACTTGCAATAACCGCCATCTTGATTCCAAATACTTCGATATGTGATTGCTTTGGCAGTTTCGAGAATTTTTCAGTTTTGAGTCATATCTTGTTGTGTTTTCACTGCACACCGTTGCGAGAAGACGCAATGACGTGCGAATACATGCGAAAAAAAATCAAACAGGTTTGATCGATGCGATTTTTGTTTCATGCGTTAAAAGTCGCATCGCAGGTCACTGCACACGGTGCAATCAAGTAGTAGACAATTTTGATTGCATGCGTTGAAAATCGCATGCTGTCGCACAGATGTGCGGCAGGCTTAAACCTTTGAGCCAGCGAAAGAAACTGGCACCATTTATTGTTTACTTCTCGTTTCACGTGGCTGTTGTTGAGATACTTTGTATAAAAGCTGAGAGAAAATAGTAAAAATGTGTCTGGATCTGATAGTGTGACGTCAGCGTTTTCGAAATGTTCCGATGTCGTCCGTCCACACAAGCACAGGAAAGAAACGTTTTCAAAAATTTCCAATCGGTATCTGGAGCTTTTTTTTAAAATTTGCGTTGTCGATGATCGTCTTTTCCGGATACGTGTGGATTGGGGGCCAATCCGTAAAGGGAAAAGTTCCGTTTTTAAACGAACACGGATTCGTGCGGACAGGATCTAGCTAACTATTGCTGTCAAAATGAACGGTTACGATTTTTTACCTCACTTCATTAGTTGTACCAAGGCGCACTCGTGCACCACCGGTATCTGGAGCTTTTTTTTTTAAATTTGCGTTGTCGATGATCGTCTTTTCCGGATACGTGTGGATTGGGGGCCAATCCGTAAAGGGAAAAGTTCCGTTTTTAAACGAACACGGATTCGTGCGGACAGGATCTAGCTAACTATTGCTGTCAAAATGAACGGTTACGATTTTTTACCTCACTTCATTAGTTGTACCAAGGCGCACTCGTGCACCACCTATAATTAAGTTGGACATTTTTGTTTGAAACACATTTAAAAAATCTAATAGTCGTTAACTTTGAGCCTTTTAAGGCTCAAAAAAATTATTTAAAAATCATTAGGGGGAACAAAAGTGCCTGGAACAGCCTCCAATCGTCTCCAAGTTACACGCAAGACGCAATGACGACCCCACATTGAGGAAGGCTAACTTTGTTTCAATGGTTCTGCATAAAGTGTTGCATTTTGACTTTGAGAAAGCGAATGAACTTCCATACAAAGCCGGTCCTGCATGTACATACTGTAAAATTCTAAAAACAGGCCCCGGGGCTTATATTTTTCAAAGGACTGTTTTGAGGGGCTTATAGTCGGAGAGGATTTATACGGAGGGTATTATTATAGGAGGGAAATTTTGCGTTTAGAAATCGGCTGGGCTTACAATATATTGGAGGGAAATTTGTGTCGGCAATTTTTAAACGTGGAAATAATATTGGGGCGTTAACTAGAAATTCGTTTTCATAATGGTATGTGTAATTTGCTTTGGTTCATTTTGTATCTTTTACGTATTTGAGTGCAATTCCCAAACATATTAAAGCCCCACGGGGCTTAGCTTATCAGTTCGGGGGGATTATTGTTGGAGGTTTTTTGCGTTTCGAATGGAGGGGGTCTTATATTCGGAGCGAGGGGCTTATATACTGTAGAGGAAGTATTATTCAGTATAAAAATTGAAATGGAAGAATAACCATTATCATGGCTGATGCTGAAAGTGTGGTTTTGTTACGGTTTTGTTCTAAATGGAAGTTCACGTGGAAAAATGACAGATTATCGGATTTAGCTTAAATGGTTGATTGAGCAGCTTGATAAAAATTTGTCATCTGGTCAATTTATTGACGTTTCCCACTGTTATCTCGGAAGTATGGTTTCTTTTCCATCTGTTAAACGTAAACATAGATTGTCATTCTTATTGTCGTTAATGCAAAACAAAAAAAGGTTCTTTCAGATTTAGGACCAGTGTCAAGGCTACGACACGTGTTAACCAGTCTAACGAGTTTTATTGGGAGCAGCAGTTTGATCAACTAGTTTGGAGATCGGGAATTGTTCTAATAGGAATGACTTTCAGTTGGAGTTTAGTTGGAAATTTCTAGAAACTCCCAGAATGTTCTTTGCGGTTCTGTGTGGGTTTTGGAAGTTTCAGTACCGCGGGCATGTAGTACCGGCTGTTTTGTGTTTATTTTACGGTAGATTTTCACGACACCCAAAGCAAACATTTTAGGCGCGAGCACTTACAGTGCAAGACCTTGTATTCGCGGCTGGCCCCAAACAGAGGGTCCATCTCTCCCTCATTAAAAATTAATAGCCAGCGCCCAGTTGGGAACTTCGAGTTGTTATTGCAAATTAGACTTGGTCTCAAACTAGGATTGTCATAAAGCAAAATGTGTTAGTTATCTAGATTTTGTTAGGTCATTGACGAAGAAATTCTTTTGATACAGCGCTACAGCGCTGACACTGGTGATTGACGTGAAGTCGTCACGTGCTTGCCGTAATCAACCATTAGGGAGTGAACAGAGAGGTATAAATGAGCATTACTGAAAGCGTTTAAAAGAGAGCAGACCTGAGAGAGAGAAAAGTAGTGGAAGAAGGAAATAAAGCAAGAATCTAGAAGAACTGTTCGTGAGTTCTGACGACAGGGTCGATCCCCGGCGAACCTCTTGCTACTCAGTGTTCCCCAGAGGAAGTTCCGTATAGAGAAAACTTTTATATACAAGCCTTGTATACTATACGGAGAGGCTTATTTCCGGAATTTGATGGTAGTATCCAGTATGACGTCTCCTAATCATGTTTAAAATTACTAAAACATCAAACAATGCAACTGTATATTTATCTAGTCGAAATAAAGTTATCCATGATTGGAAAACCTATGTATCAGTTGTTTGAGTATAAGCCGTGTTGGTTGAGGACCACACTCAGCACTGTTTAGTTGTAAACTTGCCAAACTATGGTGGAATAATTTTATATTTTTTAACCGTAGAACACATGGAACAGCAGATCAAATAGCTTCTAAAGCCTTCCAGACGTCCTGGAAGAAATCCTGATACATGAATAGATCCATTTTAGAGTGATGACATTTTTTGATATCAAAAAATAAGGCGGCATTTTGAGTCATACAAATGGTTCAATATTTTGTATTTACTCCTCTTGATTTTACTTAGACATGCACCTCGGATTAGATAATTTCAGTAGTCTCTGATTCTAACAGCCAGATTGCTAAACAGCCCCTTTCTTCGCTGATATTTTTTAATTATTAATATTTTAATAGCACGAAGAAGTTATGCATAAAAACTAAACCCCGTTTGCGAGCAAAGTCTTTTTTAAAAACTATAACCAGGAAAATGAGGTCATCAGACAAGAAGTCTGAAAATGGTTTACAGTCATATAAGTGAAGGCAGAATCGGATTTAAACCGGATTAAATACACTTCTGACCTTCATACTTTAGAATTAGTTAACTGGATGCATTTTCCTTCCAATCCTACCGCCGTTACCATTGCAATTTACCAAACTTGAAAACACACTAGAAGTAAAAAGCTAGTCACACTTGGAACGCTTATTATTATAGTAAAACAGCACTGAAATATTTACTAAATATAAAATTAAAGTAAGCTTTGGCCCGTGTGACCTCAGCCATTTACTTGTTACCAGCTCACAGATAAGGCCACCGCCCGCTTCCTTTTCCACAACTGCTTCCTCTATTTATTAAGTGCTATTTTAATACAAAGCTTTTAATATTAATTTTTTTTCTTCAAAAAAAGTGCTGCTCATGACCTCTACCATTGAAATTACAGCCATTCAACACTGATGCGACGCAACATGTCCAAGCAAACAGACGTCTGATTGATGTAGATAATGTATAAATGTATATCAGTGTTTTAATCGTAGATTGTATTCTTTTATTTAAATTTTTAAAAACGACCAATTTCAGTTCTCTCCATAGCACCTTAAGCACACTTGTGAAATAAGCATAAGTACGAGCATAAGAAATTTAAATAACAAAGGAAAAGACAAAGGAATACTGTTACGATATAGTTTTGAAAGAAACGTTTTATTCCAGGATGTATGATTCAAGTTGTTTCTGTTTTCCATTAACAAACACTAGTTGTCAAATCTATTAGAATCTTTTTGATCTGAAGCCATAATTTAGATTCGTAAGTAGAAACATCGATCTCCAAATACATAATGGGAAAATAATAGGAACCGTAAGTAAGTCTGTCACTTTAATTTAGTTTAGGAGATATGCTTTTAGAAGTATACAGCACATTATAGATAATGGGAAAATAATAGGAACCGTAAGTAAGTCCATCACTTTAATTTAGTTTAGGAGATATGCTTTTAGAAGTGTACATTACAATTATCTTTAGAACCTAATCAAAACAGATATTCTCGATAGCTAAGTAAACTCAGAAGCATTAGTGTCAATCATTGACTGCTGTTCTACTCAGCTAGAAAATTACACGTACATTTTGCGGTGTAACAGTAGACGGTTGTATAGCCACAGAGCACTTTATCCTTTCAAAACATTGGAAATGTTCAATTATCAATTATAAGCCACATGTTTGATTATCAAGAAATATGAGTATCTTAAGTACATAAGTTGTATTAACAATAATGGAAAACTTAGTAGAAAACATATAAAAAGACAAAGTTTAGTTAATAAAGAGTGAGTCCAAGAAGTAGTCAGAGAAGCAGCTAGAAAGACATCCCGAATATCCAACTGAATAAAGCAAAGATTTACCAAGCTCCGTCTCCGTGTGTTACGCCCAACCAGCGTAATATTCTAATAATACTAAGTGTGCGAAGAGATGGAACAAGCTCACACAGGTGTATCATTGTCTTTTCCTTTGCTATTTAAATTTCTTATGTTTGTGCTTTTGCTTATTTCACACTGAGTGTGAACCAGGCTTTACATTCCTCACTTTAATTCAATGAAAGCAATGTTAACGTAGCAAAAGCTTGTATGTACGTTTCTCCCTCATCTGTAATGGTCATAGTAGTTTTGCGTCTGATTCAGTGATTGTCTACTGAAAAATTTTAAAAAAAAGTAAAAACGGTAAATTTAAACCGCCCGCCTCTTTTTTGAGAAGACAAAAAACGAAGACAAGAAACAAAAATGTTTTTTTACTTGGCCTAATAACAACTAAACAAGTGTCGAGAGCAATAAAAATATCAGTATTTAAAATAACCTAGACAAAGTAATCTATTATTTTACTTACTCTATACTTTAACTTGTACCTCTTCTTTATACAGTCATTAATCGAATACTTTCCGATGTAATTTAAATTTCTTATCTCTTTCGAAAGACCTCGCATTCGAATAATGACTGTATATGAAACATTTTATGAAACTCTTTGCTTCATTATATGCTTTCATACAATAAAATTCCTTGATTTCGGGTTCTTCTCAACGGCATGCAATTTTAAAAAATTTAGACGACGCAACTTCCGTCCCGGAAGGGAGTTAATTATTTTTAGAATGATTGAGATACCGATGCACTACCAGCTTCCGGATATTATTGCGGCGAGTCGAAAATTTTTATTAACTTTCCTGCGACAAATTTTCCCTGTAATAGATTCATTTGTAGTTCTTTGTGCAAGATATCAGATTTTCTTACTAAGAGACACCCCTGGAGAATTAACTCAATAGAGAGAACTTGAAAGGTATTTTAATCATTCACAGAAGGTGTGGTTTCTGCGGCGTTTGATACGACCAGACGATTAGAAGAGGTCATATTCACAATAAGTTATTGTTCACACACATGTAATGTGCGACGCATCAGTCCATGACGCATTGGAGTTGTGTGAGCGGCGAAGCAAGCAAGTTGTGATGGAGTCCAGGATTGAGCAAGCAAAGAAGTGAGTAATAAAGCAGCGCTAAAGGAAGGAAGCCAGTTCCACTTTCTCTGTAGAACAGAGAGGCGACCAGAGGTACGAGTGAATTTCTTTCCATTGTCAAGAAAACAGCGTTAAGGCAAACCTCATTTCCCTCAGATGAGAGCAAAAACACACGTGGTAAGATTTCTTTCACTCCGGCTTTGTCTTTATAACTAAATCAGAATTTCTCCACAGTAAAACGTTTTGAAAAAGTTTGGAGTTTTTTTCAGGTCAGTCTCCGAAGGATAGGTGATCTACAATTTGAAGCCAATTCGAACCAAATGATCACGTCGCGGTCGAAGCTCAACTCAAAACGGAAACGAAAAGATGGTCTTGCCGCTCGCTGTTGTGCGAAGCCGCCAGCAAAGGTCGATGCTGATGCAGCGCGTCTCTCGTTCCTGGTGAATGGGCCCGGTTGCCAATGCTATGCAAGCTTTCTAATCCCTTTAATTCAGTAGTTTCGAGTTTTGTTAGAGTTAACTTCGCTGGCAAAATGTTAATGTGTGTACTTTCTGTACCAAACTGCATTGGAATTTGAAAAATCTCAAGACATCACTGCACACGAGGTTGTCCACTTCACTCATCAAACCGCCCGCGAATGAACCTCTCCGCCGAAAAGAAAGTAAACTTCTGAGACAGATCACAAACAGCGACTTGATTATTCAAGTTCAACTAAATACTGAAGAAGACTGAAGTGGCTGGCACTAGAGATCGGCTACACGCTGAGGTCGCCGAGCCGAGTCGAGTCACGAGTGGTTAGGAAAAGCGTGCACTCAGTTGTCAACTTGTGCAAGAAGTTTTACACTCAGGGAATTGCTGTGAGAGTCTCGATGAAGAGATCAGTTCTCGGGATGTCTTGCTTTCTTTAAATATCATCATCATGCGTGAAACCGCGGGTACAACCTAGCAGTTTCGAATTGCAATATGTCAATAATTCCGTGCGAGCTTACCGAGTAGTAGCCAGTTTAAATGGCCCACACAAAATGTGTCACACTTCAAGTTGAGATTCCTGCTCTGTCCTCTAAGAGAATCAAAGAAGTTTTATTAATCCACAACAGTGTTCCCAGTGACAATCAACTGAGCTCAAGATATCACAGTTTTGCTACTGTATAATGTTACTTTTCCGTCAAAACAAATCTACTGTTTTGGATTGCAATCGTCGATAAACGACAATACCAGAACTCCTCTTTGTCGCTGATGCCTACAGCTGAAAAGACTAACACTATAAAGATACATGTAGAAGATATACAAGACAAACACAGTTGAGCTGCTGTTTAATAAGTAGCCGGAAACACCAACAATACTGGGAACAAGAGATGTTTCTTGGAAAAAAGTAAGATGATACAGAGTGGACAAGGTTTCACGAAAACGTGAGATTTGTAAAGTAACACCGAAAAAATCGTAATAAAGTTTAAAATATCAATGGGAAGATCAGACTGCATCCAAACTAAACTAGTTTGATTTCTGCATCTGACTTCGACGCCAAATTGATCAACGGGTTCGCTGAAGCGTACAGTTAACAATCTATTGGAGTACCGTTCAGATGAAAGAGAAAAGCCAGGGCAGATTTATTATTCGTCTGTAAGAGTATTTAGGCCTCTCAAAACTCCCTCACTCTCGGATATCTCTTGGCTCGTCCCGTTGTGTCTACAGTCTCGGAGTGCCGAAGCGCTGTGTCAGATGAAGACTGTGAACAGACGAGTAGCATCGGTTCCCGAGTTAGCCAAGGAGGTCGACGAACATCATACTACTTTCGAGGTCTGAAAAAACAGGGGAGTCGCTTTGAATCATATCTTGGCGAATAAGGGAGAGTTTTCTCACAGGCGAATGATTGGAATCGAAACATTGCAGTTCCTGTAAGACACTGTTGTCAAATAAGAGTTGCAATGAGAAGAAATACGTGTTGTTTACATTTGAAACTCCACTCGAGCTTTTTTCTTTGGGATGTTTTAAGCACCAAAAAAACTGAAGTTTTCTTGACACTGATTAAAATATGTTATTTTTCTATTTTATGTTTAATATACGAATATATTTTGATTCCAGCCAAGCAGGCCAGGTCAAACACGGATAGAAACGGAAACAACTTAAAAACAGAAGCAACAAGGCTTTGTCTTGTTATCAAACTTATAATTTATAACAAGTTTTGCACGAAACAATCTTTTTCGGTCGGAATCTTTCATCTATCAGAACTTGATCTCTAATCCGTTATCTATTCGCTTCCATCGGTAGGGTTTGGGAGCTTTCAAAAGCCGGACGGCAAAGTCGACGAGAACGGCAGAAATTGAAAACATTAGGACAGCTGGCCTCCTTTCGAAAACAACGTAAAGTGGAACATAAATGCGTCAGTTATATGTTCAGCCTCAAAACCGCGGCCTCTAGTGCCTTCAACCGTGTGAGGCTCACACTCAACTGGTTCGGAATGGTGCTTAAAGCAAAGAAGAAGAGAAGGACGTACAAAATTCGGGGCTGTCGTGGTCCCAATCTTGGTTTCGTAACTCCTGATATCATTAATGCACACTCCCATCTCAGATGGCGCAAGTGGTCTACTGTGAGCCAGGCAAAACATGTCTATCGGATGAAAGATGATAAAGAGTCTCGGTGTTCCACAGTAACAAGACTTGTTGTATGTACCGGCAACAACACAGAACAATGTTGTGGATATAATTTCAATAGCTAAGGATACAAAGAATCCGCAATTCATCTTAACTAGGCAAATGCTTGCCGAGCCAAATAATATCATCTAGTCGGGTGTTTAGGCTTGCATTTAAACGAACCGGCAAAAGTCAATATAGCAGGAGCACAGGTCCCAAAATGAATGTAAACCGAAGTATATTAAGTTGTACATGTGCAGACGCCTCGATCCTCGTCAATTCTGTTTGTCGTAAAAAATGATTTGCTTGTCTGGTACGGTGAAATATTTTGGTTGAACAACTTTGTCCAAAAACAAAAGGAAATTGTTTCCATAAACCGTAGTGTTGTATCGATAAACACAATAGCGCCAAAAAGCTTTAACAAAACTTGCGTATTTTCATAAAAGGAAGTTATGGAAGTTCCGTAAATGGTATTTTGTTTAAATAATTGAATAAATTGATATTCTGGCAGTCTACTTGCATCTGTGTTAAGCTCTTAACCACTCTTGAAAGATTTACCAGAGGTGCAGCTGAAATTAAGCTTCCGAACTTTGTGGTCTTCCGTTAGTCGAGAGAATAGCGATTAAAGAACCGGAGTCAATTCGTTTTTGTTTTTACTTGGAGCCCAACACCCGGAATGGATTATTGGCTATTAAAATTCCTTGACCAATGTCAGAGTAAGAAAATACACTGGACGTTCTTGTTTTGGAAACGTGAGAGCCGCAAATCATAAAACTGTCGTACAAATATGGACTCCGAAAGAGTTACTGTTGCAGTGGAAGTAATCTGGGTTGCAGCTGGTGCAAGCACTCTCTCAACTATACCTGGGGTATCGAGTGTCTGCGGCGCAGGCTACAGTGATGAGTCAGCTGAAGCCTCTGCTTTGCCAGTTGAAACTATCCTTTGACACGTTGGAATCACCGGCTGTTTCAATCGTTTGTATGGCTTGAGTCTTGATTATTGATGACAATTCAAGTCCAAGAAGGACAATCAACTCCTCAAAGGACTTGAAATTACAATATTGCAGGCGAGCTATCGGTATCGCCACAATCCAGCTTCATCCTCTTGCTGGATGAATACATTGCTTGGGAGTCATGGAGAAAATGATGAAATACACTTCGAAGATGCAATGAGTACTTGCTCCAAAACTGCTGCTCGCTGTTTCGTTTCTTCCCACACCACGTTTATGTGCATACGTTTATATTTTACTCGTGAGTGTTCTTGGCCCCCCTCTCCTCGTCAGCAAAACAGGCAAGGAGTCGCATTAAAAGCACAACCAAAACAACAAACAGTATCCAGTGAACATTTCTTGAAAATATTTCAGGCTGCCAGCGGCTAGCTTTTTCCATTTGTGGCCTTTAATATTCGAATAATTTCCCTCTTCTCTTTAATCGACCTCGCTGGCCATGACTGTAAGACATTAGCTCAAACATAAATGCAAAACTGACTTATCGCTTTCAAAACAAGAGAAGATAAAAGTCTTGAGATTAAAACCGCCTAAACTCTGTTTCGTACCAGAATGTAATGGCGGAATCCAAAGATGGACGAAGATCAGAAGAGAAGCTAGACTAGAAGAGAAACTCTTCTTCCATTCAGCACACAAAAAATTCTTCTCGAAGCCCTCGCCCCAGGTTCGGCCGTGAGTTGAAGCTGGAGCTGGTTCTTTAAGAGAACATTGCGCCTTAGGCACGGGCGATAGGAAACGTTGGTTACGACTATCACTGAGATGTTTAAATGACACAAAATAGCTGAAACCTTTGTTGATGTGTGTTTATTTGTGCTCACTATTTCCCATATAAACCTTTTCTGCAAGCCGCGATCGAATGTTCTGCGTTTTTTCTGAATTGAATTCGAGGCGCTATTTCCACCGCCCGTGCCTTAGGTCATCAAGATGGAATATTTATGACCATAATTTTAAAATTTTGCCTTTGACGAAGTTTGGGAGGAAGTTTAAAATATAAATTTCCCTTTGAACAATAATTGTTTTCAATTAGGACGGGACTCCTGAATTTAAGTTTAAATAGAACTTAAGTGGTTTAAAAGTAAAATTGTTTGTTTGTCGAATAGCAAATTGAATCATTGAATTAACGTCGACAAAAGAAAATTGAACAAGATAAAATATTGTTTTGTAAGTAAAAGTTTGATTCAACTACATGTTTGTAATATTTCGGAAACGATCAATATTTCATTTGTCTAACAAAGGATTGTACGGCTTATCCAAATAAAACACAAAATGCGAAGCACCTTGTAGGTCTTACAATAAATGACTACTGATTTTCATAACACCGTGAAAAGAAGCAAGACCCGCCTTCTTCAGCAGGTGATCACTTTGATGCCGAAAGAACGCGATTTTGAACATAAAGCTTTCTACGCTTGTTGATTGTTTTCAAGAGAAACGCTTTACTTCTGCAGCATCTTCTGTCAACGGTAGGAAATATTTTAGTTTTGGGCCGGAAATCTCAAGTGGCAAACTGGCCCGTCAGTCGTAATTAATAATTCCATTTCTTTGTAGGCCATTTGTTTAATAAAAATATGTAGATATACAAACAACAATAAGTAGAAACTGACATGCTTTCAATGGCTGCAATTCGGCTTTATTAGTCAACATGAAATTCTAAATAATACTGTTACGATACAGTTTTGAAAGAAACGTTTTATTCCAGGATGTATGATTCAAGTTGTTTCTGTTTTCCATTAACAAACACTAGTTGTC
>JANRMR010010346.1:0-15562 GCA_025434825.1 Bergia sp. 'catenularis' | reverse complement strand
TAGTAGTAGTAGTAGTAGTAGTAGTAATAATAGTAGTAGTAGTAGTAGTAGTAGTAGTAGTAGTAGTAGTAATAATAATAGTAGTAATAGTAGTAGTTAGGAAGGAGGTTAGAGAAACCGAGGGTTCGAGAAATCGGGACTCCACTGTAGTAGTAATACTAGTAGTAGTAGTAGTGGCAACTGACTTGTTTTGCGATAACTTTACGACTGCATTAGGAAATAAACGTCAATAAAAGCATTGGTCACAAAGTTAAGCAATACAGAAACAGTTAAACACTAAGTGATAAGCGTACTAATTTGAAATGGCTTTTTTCTTTATCCTGAAACATCTTTTTAGAGCTTCAGCCTATGAGGTATAACACGGATAGCAAATCTTTGCTCCAAGATTATCATGGACCCGCTATATTTTTGATCGAACGGACTTTGTGCCGTTGCTGCCGCCAACACTTTATAGGGCTTTATTTTTGACGACAGTCGCAAAAAAATTTAAGAAAGTTTGAAGTAGTTTGGACTTGAATCTGCGGCTTTAATAACACGGAATTCGAGGGAACGTATTAGCGTTAATATACGAAAAGCAGCCAATGTTATATTTAACTAGCGATTCAGAAATTTGTATTATAAGAAAAGCAGCCAATGTTATATTTAACTAGCGATCCAGTAATTTGTATTATAGCATGAAAACAAGAGTTCTTCATGTGGAATTTTTACCGCGCGTTGAGCGAACTAGGAAAAGCAGGCTGCGAGGCCTTTACGCGAAAAGATCGTGTCAGGACGCTAAACTGGCAAGATAGATCACGTAGATATAAATATACATACTAGACTTTAGTGCCAATAGTTCGGATATGAAACACGAAGGCTCGGAATATCAAGTATATTGTGCAGCAACGTACCGTGCAAGATAGCAAAATGTTGAAAGTATTTATCGGCCGTGGACCGCGACTTCAAATCTATTTCCTTCTCTACGATCTGTGTTTCGAGTATCAGTTGTTGGAAGTTTTGCTCACAAAAGATCCACTGTCGACTTTTTCTACGCAATCACAGAGCACATATGTGCATGTAACTTGTCGGTTTTACGAGCTAAAACATCAGTATTTTGATAATTTTATCCGATACGAACATAGGAAAACTTGACACAAGTGACATATGAATGTGTAATTGTGTTGTTATTAGCTACCCTGTTGGGAAGATCATGCTGGCGAATGAGGTCCGTAAACATACACGAACAATGCTCGATTACTCCAATAAGAGAATTTTATGATAACCACAAGACGCTTAACGACCGTGCAGAATTTTGAAATTGTTAAAACAATCTGACCAAGCGAAGACTAGATTAAGCTAGTGTAATCTCGCTCACTGTCTCAGTTCTGTTTCGTATTGAAGAAGCAGTTTAATTTATCGTAAAATATCTTGTAATTGTCATGGCACATGGACGTCAAGTTGAGCTTTTGTTGTCTCAAGTTTTATAAAAATGTCTCATGGTTTTAAGTTTTATTTTATATGCAAACTAACACAATTCAGGGGTCACGACGGTGTCTGCACCAGAGCCTCCCCTTGCCTCCCATTTACTTCAGTTTCAGCTGGGTTCGCTGGTGGACCGCTGGTTACACGGGTTTTTTTTATAAGAACCAGTAAATTTTGGCTGAGGCTGAACTGTTCTTAATTTTTTGGCGATTTCAGCCTCAAATTGTTCTTACATTGTTCTTATTTCCAGATTATTTCACACACTGGATTAGATGTAGAAAACAGTACAGTAATGTAAGAAACACATGTTTCTTATTGTTTGCTCAAGCGCTATGTGTATATCCATCCATCCATCCATCCATCCGGCTCCATCCATCCATCCATCCATCCCTCCGGCTCCGTCCATCCATCCATCCATCCACCCATCCATCCATCCATCCCTCCGGCTCCATCCATCCATCCATCCATTCCTCCGGCTCCATCCATCCATTCATCTATCCATCCATCCACCCATCCATCCATCCGTCCATTCAACCATCCATCCAGCCAGCCATTCAGCCATCTAGTGTTAACTGAACGTTATGTTTTAATTGAAGTTGATGTTACCGTTTAAAAGAAAAATTCGGTTTTTGTTGGAACGCAATCACGAACTTTACAATTTTATCTGCGGACTTTCATTCAATAAAATACTGAAATCATTAACTTCAGCCTGGGCTTGTTCTTAACTTGTTCTTAATTTTTGGGCAAATCTCAGCCTGGGTGTTCTCATGTAAAGTTTGTTCTTATAAAAAAGCGTGTGTTGGGTTGGATTGATATGGATTGATATGGATTGATATGGATTCTCAAAACTCACTAAAACTTGACTTGAGTAACACTTTCATCAAATTCGGTCAGGCCTCTCTTTTACATTTTGCATGGACTTTACTTTTTATATTAGTGTTGTTGTATTTTACAGAATTTTGTTGATTTTCAAATAAACTGTTAAACATTTTATGATAAAGACCTTCTGTTCTTATTGTAATGTAGTCGGTGAGACCATTTCACAATATAGTTATTACGACTTTTAGCTCTTTACAAATCAAGTATTATATTATAATAGCAAAACAGAAAATAGACATTTATAACAGTTTTGACGATAACAATACACCGTATTCCTCCTTATTTGCCCCCATCGTCTAATGAGTCTCCTTGAAATAAGCCCCCAGTTAAATGTGATTAAGTCCCCAGTCCCTATTTTAAAAGCCACCTAATTAGCCCCCAGTCTCACGCAGACACACAAATGTTAACTGACAAGCCCTAGCCTGTAACAAGACCTCTTCCCCAAATAGATCAGACTTAAAGCCATTTATTGCCAATTTGAAGAACGAAGACTAAACTTTTTCATTTGCTTATAAAGATTTTGTAATAAAGAATAACAATTTGCAATGGCCAAACTTTCGAAAGTTGATGATCTCTTGGTCCCTATTTAAAACTCCTTTTAAAAAACTCTCAATTTAAGGGAACCAGCGTATTTGAAGGTGGGTTCAGCTGAAAATTTATGTTAAATTACTTCGACTAAGAATATGTAACTTGTTTTCTGGTGTTTTGAAACACTCCCTAGAAAGCTTTACATCCAACCGTTCTGCAAAAAAACCTACCATATCAACCCTTGCTGATCAAAACACATATTCCTAGATGGCATTGTACAATAACTATAAGATGGGCAGAGTTCTCTGACAGAAAGGTAAAGGTAGACATTATATTAACGTCGGTAGTTCCGTCAGCTCCAAGAGCGGGTATCAATGGAAGCTGACGGTGCGCACTTTACCCCCTCCCTCTGTCAGTGCTCCGTTTTACGTGTATTTAAAGCTAAAGATACACAGATCAGAGGAACGTCGAAGCAAACGTTGGAGTCACCGAGAACCGAACTGGGGACCTCCAGCTCCGAAGGCCGCGCACTAACCAACTGAGCTACGCCTGCTCCTCAAACATTGTATAATTACTGTACAGTGGTACAGCCACAATGTTTTCGTAGCCAGACATGACCGAATCTGCAAGACTAGTCTTGTTTACAAACGAGTTACAGCATAATTAAAGCATAACACACGCTACGTTTTTGTCGTACGATTATCTACGATACGCTACGCCACGATACCCTACGGCATAAACGTGGCTGATTGCACCTACGATAAGATACCCTACGTTTTTGTCGTACGATTATCTACGATGCGCTACGCCACGATACCCTACGGCATAAGCGTGGCTCACTGCACCTACGATAAGATACCCTACGTTTCTGTCTTGGCCGTACCGTAGCGTAGGAAATTGTAGGGCCTTGGACACGTTCAAAAGCTTTTAACCACATTTGAGTATTGAAGTAAATCGTAGAGGATTTAAAGATTGTTGTAATGCGTGTGCATGTGCAAGTGGAGAGAAAAATGGCGTTTAAATGGACCAAGGAAGCTGAGGACCGAATGATTTCAACTGTGATCTGAACGGCCAAATGTGTCTAACTGCTCTTTGAAAGCTTATCTTAACCGGGAAGCCAAAAAAGGGAATCGTCCACTTTGAGCTCCCTCACAAGGCTTTTGTAAGCTGCATGCTCATGTCTTCGTGTCAGCCACGGCCCAAGCCACAACATTTTACCCTCTCGGGGTTTCTCCCGACGCTTTCTACGCTTGTAAATAATCAACAGAGCAGTCAAACATACAAGATCTACAGTATCATCCTGCGTGGCCACCATTTCTCATTGACCAGGGAGCCTCGGGGTAGCGCAGTGGCAGAGCCTGATTCTATTCCCGGCCGGGGAAGTATGTGAGCTGGGTTTGCGGTCCCTTTCCGACGTCGGGGGTTTTCTCCGAGTACTCCGGTTTCCTCCCCCATCAAAAACCACTAATTACGCCAACATCTGAGCAGTTTCAGGATTAGCCTTGATATTTGAAACTTAATAAGGATATTATTAAAAAAATTTTTGTTAAAAGCATGTGCATTAAATTTATTGATTACTAATTTATTGAGTTAAGGTTGTACGATAAAAATGTAGCGTGTGACGGCATTTGTCAGTCTGTGATATCAAACAATTTTACCCGGCTAAAGTTAAAGCGCAGTTGCAAGAACCCATGGCAGAGTGAGCCTGCTAACCGCACGCCCGGCTTGTCATACAGTGGGATATTTTATTTAAGCGCAGTTTTAAGGAGCTATTACTCTTAAAAAGGATTTCCTTTTTCCTCCTGAAATGAACCTATCATAATGCTAAAACCCAAATTATGTCATTCTGGGTTGTCTAAGAACTGTAAATTAAAACGCAAGTAATCACCTTGCTCTTCAGTTCCACTTAATCCCAAAGTGCAGCAGTTTTGACACAAGGGAAACACATTAACAGACTGCTTTAAAACCCCATAGAAAAATACACCGGATATGAATTAAGCCGAGAAAGACATTTTTAAGTTCCATTTTTAAAAAGGATTAAAAAGTGTGAACTAATGATATTATGCTAGCAGGACAATATTATAAGTTTGGCAGGTGAACAGCACAAAGAAGTCTTAACTATTGTGAAATATATCTTAAACTTGGCGTCCGACAGGGTGGCGTTTGTAAGTAGTCTTTTTATGAGCTTTTTGTTTGGTAGCGAGTTGTCGGGACGTAAAACAACTGCATAAAACTGTCTGAAAGTTGTCTTAGCCACAACAAAATTTGCAAACTGCCTATTGATTTCAATAAGTTTTTAGAAAAAGTAATTGAATACACGACAACAGACAACTGGGATGAGAGCCTCGAGTGGATAATGGATCCTTCATCTCTCTCACAGCGGGGGCGACTCGTTCAACTTGCTTCCTAAGTATGGAAGCCACTGTTAACTTTATTATATGGGTCTAATTCCGGGGGTCTAATACTTTCCCTTCTTTCTTTACTTAAACTAAAAAGACTGCCTGTTAGATGTTAAATTGCAAATTGTCTGACTGCTGCTGTGTGCTAACAAAAAATAAATATAAAAGTTCGTCTTCAAGGAATCGGGAAAACATTGCAAGCATTAACTTGAAATTACCAATTTCTATCAAGTTTACAGAGAAACGGTCAACATATGAGAATTTGTACAAACTGTGTGCCGTTTTTTGGATTGCAAAGTCCAGTTCAACTTTTTCTGGACAAACTGTAACAATACAATGCCGCCGGCACCTCAGACTTGTTTGAAATCGGTACCGGGAAATGCCGACCTATGAAATAGATGCAGCTGAAATTGAAAACTAGTGTTTAAGCTTTTAGTTTTATGGAGAAATTGTTTACGTTGCCGATTTTTTTTTTTCTCAATGTACATTACTCTTCACAAAACACTGAAACTGAGCCCGGGGTTGTCTGTGTTAAAGCACAAGCTTGCTTGCCAGTAACTTATATTCTACGTTTACTTACCTCAAAGACTCGAGGTCTTTCAGAAAAGTTGGGCTGCTTGACTTCAACTGAACACCGACTGTGAGCTGGCAGGATTGTGATTTACCTAATCGCAATACGTCTAATAGGATTATGCTTTCACACGTTTGAAACACACGAGTCCCGCAAGATGAATGGTGTTGTTGTTCGAAATTGAGTCCACACAGACATTAGCACTGGCAAGAGCTTGGTGCCTGAAAAACACTCATTTTTGGCCAGTGCTCAGGCGATGGCCGCAGGTAGAAAGAAAGGAAGTTGAAAACGAGAGGCAGATGCTCTCGGCGAGCCTGCTGCTTGGAAAGCTAATTAATCATCAGACAACATGGGAAAATATTCGTAATTAGTATCCCCGTTTATGTCATGTCGTATGATTATTACTCATGGGGTGCATGCAAATATTACTAAGTGCAAACAATAACCCATACAAATTACGACGTCTTTTGGTAACAAAATCTCGAGTTTGAATTTTCATGTAACTTCATCAATCCACAAACGCTTCATATTTTAGTTCTATTTCTCTGTGGTCTAAAATGAAAGCTCTCAAGGGAAGAAATTTTGACAGAGAGCGGCGAGATCAGTAAGATCACTGTTATACCAACTCAAATTATAATGATCGTATTTATGCATAATAGATGAGTTGTGTTTTCCGCGAGTGAGGTGTCGGTCGTCAAGTTGACAGAGAGAATTTTATTTGAACAGTTTGATTACGATTGTACAATCCCGCGCAATTATCTCTTTGTTATTAAAAGAAAAACAAACTTCGAACCCACGAAACATTTACTTGGAACTTTAAGTTAAAATGTCACTTTTAGATAAAAATTATGAAATTTTAAATGCGATGTTCAAATTTGATTGCTTGGCTTGGCGAGTGCTATCTTCAGACAATCAAGGGAAATCGGTTTGTTTGCCGACAAAATTGCTATGAAAGGAACATAAGATTTATTTGATATATTGTATAGTGTTGTCATTGTGTTCAACTTTTATTTAATTGTTGACTCAGTAAGAACTTGCGTTTCAGTATAATAGACTACAAAAGCAATATTTTCAAGTCGCTTATTCGTTTAAAAGTAATTGTTGTAATTCCACTTCAATCCAAACTTCAATTCAACTCGTATATTGGAAATGCAGGGTACACAATGCATTCTTCCATTTTAACGAGTGGATAAACGTACTATTAGAATGGTAGGGTGCGTGGATACACTTTTTTCGTTTAAGGTAAACGATACCATCACACGAAAGCTAAAAGACGCCACGGCTCGGAAGTAGCAGCCAAGTGACACTCGCTCATTACTCTTTTGATAGCTGTCTCTCTTGTTTTATTCATGAGCTCTATCAAGGGATCATAAGTGCCTCTTAATTGCTTTTTTTTCTTTGTTTTTTCTTCGGGTCTTTTTTCATACTTTTATTTCAATTTACATCATCCAAGCAAGTTTGTATAAAACATTAATAAATAGCAAAAAATAAAGACAAAAACAATTATAGGAGTTTTAATATGTACCTCTGCCCTTGCCCTTGGCTTTGTCAAAGATTCAACTTAACACCTTGAAACGAGCAGTGCCACAAATATCATAAAAATCATTAACCAGGTATTACCCTTAAGACCATATCCCTAACACTATTCTTAACCCAAACTTAAATAACCCTAATCCTAACCCCAAACATGTACCATGAACATTACCTTTTGGACTTTGCCCTAAGCATAATCTGGCTAACTTTCTCATTTCTGCAGCACTGCAACCTTTTTGTGAAGACCCAAGAGAAAGAGGAAAGAAATGGTAAGATCGCTCACTGACTTTTTCAGTGGAAGGTATGGAAGATTCTAGCGCCTGACGAGAACACAAAACCTTGTTTACGTAAAGTTTGAAAGTCGTTTGTAAGCTCTAAGGAACTTCCGATTTTTGTTACGTCTTTAGAGTTTAAAAATCGTAAAGATACTTTCTGATCTTTTTCTTTGTCAAAATATGCGGAAGTTATTGAGCGACATTCAACAAACAGGAACATATTGGCCTGTTGCGTCAGTCCAAATGATTTGTAGACGGAACTTTTAAAACCTCCTCTTCAAGTCTGTCCTCTGTAAGTCTTGGAAATTATTCAATCACAACGCGCAAAGTCACTCTTTTGTTACCGTAAGTTCCATACATTATCCAATCACAACGCGCGAAATCACTCTTCTGAAAGTCCAGTTAATTATCCAATCACAACGTGCGAAGTCACTCTTCTGTACTGTAAGTCCCGAAAATTTTCCAACCACAGCGCGTTAAGTCGCTCGTCTGTACCGTAAGTCCCGTACATTAACCAATCACAGCGCGCGACTTCACTCTTCTGTAAGTCAATCAAATTACCCAATCGCAGCGTTCGAAGTCACTCTTTGGCCTCCAATTAGCCAATCACAGTGCGTGATGTGACAGTGCATGTTGGTGTTACTGATCATTGTTACAGAACACCGGATAGATTTACATTTCTCTGACAGTTGTGTTTTCCTTGAAATTACTTGTACTTCCATGCTTTTAAAAATGTTTAATTTCAACTGACTAACCATATAAAATTTATAAAACTCCTAGAGAAAAACTATTTGAGTTTAAATAGACAGTGATTAGTCTCAGTCTGAAAAGTGTTTTTGAGGTTCTCAGAAATTGTGATCATTTTAAGGAACAAGATTCTTGTAGAAAAGAAGAGTGCATTTGGTTCTTGCAGTCAGTGCCACCAGTAAAGCAAATAATCAAACCTTCTGAAATTTGACTTATTTGGTTTTTTTGCTGTTTATTTGAACTCTTTACTGAATAATCGTTAAAACAGCGGAAACATATATAAACTTGTCTAATGGTTTCAGTAATTCCTACAATCTATATTCACCGCAACATTAAATTAAAGAAGAAAGCTTTGTCATTATTGACTATCACGACAATAAATAAACATCGTGTTTCCAAGACTTCTCGAAGAACAGACGGAACTGAATACTGTAACAAAGTCAATGTAACGTCCTTGTAATCTCACGTATAAACTTGAATCCACTAGCTCGACGAGCAACAAAACAAAACCGTTCTCTGTCTTGGCTGGCCCCAACCCGGAAAGCATGGCGGCCCCATAACGAGACTCGCTCGCCCCAGGAATCACTCGGGGGTCGCTCGGGCGGAAGTATATCGTCACATCCCCCCTTCTTTACAAAGCTTCGACTGGACAGATTGAGAAGCACCACCGGTAGTGAAGTCATTGGTAAGCTTAAGCACCATTTTGCAAGACATGGTGTCCCAGATAGATTGATCTCCGACAATGGTCCTCCTTAAAACTCACAGGAGTTCCACGACTTTGCTACGACCTATGGGTTTGAGCACGTCACCAGTTCCCCGGGATATCCCAGTCTAACGGCAAGGCAGAAAATGCTGTTAAAGTTGCAAAGGGACTGCTTCAGAAAGCTGCAGATTTCAACAGCGACCCACACCTCGCCCTCCTTGACTGGCGGAACACGCCCACTGAGACCTTGGGAACATCACCGGCACAACGAATGTTCTGCCGCCGGACCAGAACTCAGATACCCACCTCATCGGATCTACTCAAGCAGGAAGTTCCCGCCGACACTGTTCCCAAACTCCAGGCCCAAAAGGCTAAAAAAGTGCTCTACTACGATGCACATGCCAAAGAGCTAAAGGAACTTCAGGAAGGAGAGCTGGTGCGAATGAAGCCTCTGAAACCAACAGAGCAGCACAAGCCCTGGAAACTGGCCACAGTACTATCCAAAGCCAATACCCGTTCATACTGGGTGAAATCTACTGACGGGGTTACATACAAGCGCAACCTCAGGCACCTGAAACAGACCAGGGAAAGTCCTTCTTCAACGCCATTGGCAGAGCCTGGTCCCAGGGATCCACCGCCATCTCAACTGTTCCAGTCATCATAGGGCCGCCATGCTTTACGGGTTGGGGACAGCCAAGACAGAGAACGGTTTTGTTTTGTTGCTCGTCGAGCTAGTGGATTCAAGTTCATATGTGAGATTACAAGGACGTTACATGGTGTCAGAAGTTGGATTTGATTTTTTTTCTTCGTAGCTACACACTTCACTATGTCTCGAGAAGGTGCAACTTTGTCCCCAGAATCGTCAAACTCTTCGACGTCGCCCCCCGTTCAACTCGTGCAAATCAATCTCCCACTGCCATCTAAACTGGAAACAAATGGAGATCTGGCTTCAAACTGGCGACGTTTTCGCCTCATGTGGGACAATTATGAGATCGCCTCTCGACTCAAACATGAATCCAAAGCAATGCGAACGGTTACTCTTCTCACTTGTATTGGACAGGACGCTTTAACTACTTTCGAGGGACTCGACTTTGCCAATGAACACGAACGGCAAGACATCGATGTGGTATTGCAAAAGCTGGAGGCATTTTATTTGGGAGAAACAAATGTAATCTATGAACGCTTCAAGTTCAACCAGCGCTCTCAGGAGACCGGTGAGTCCTTTGATGTGTTTTTAGCTGCTCTGCGCACTCTTGCTAAGTCGTGTGACTACGGCTCTCTTACTGACTCTCTTATTAGAGACAAAATTGTTGTTGGAGTACGTCACAGCCGCTTACGGAAAAAGCTATTGCAGTCTCGTGATCTCACTCTCAATACTTGTATAGATATGTGCAGAGCCAGTGAGACTACCAATCAGCAAGTTAAGCTTATGTCTCAAGAGGGGGATGTAGGAATAAGCATAGTGCAGAATAAAAGTCGACCTCCAAAAGTCGAGCGCGTGAACTGCAAGCCTGTCCAGGGTAGTCGCCGGTCACGTGACCCTTCAGAGCGCATGATAAATTCCTGCAAATTTTGTGGTCTCTCTCACCGTAGAAAGAAGGAAGAATGTAATGCGTAAGAAATGTGCACGCTGTGGGTTAGCCAATCATTTTGCAGCCTTCTCCACCACCCCCACACCCAGGCCCAATGTGCATGCTGTTGATGACCAGAATGCTGACAGTGAAAGTGAGAACAGTGAATATAGACTGACTGTTACAGAGACTGTGACAGTTAACTCTAGATCTATGTCCACCACGCCATTTCCTAAGAGACTGTATGCCACAATGGTGATTAACAACTCTGACATCCAATTTCAATTGGACTGTGGAGCCACTACAAATATCTTACCCCTAGACACCTACTTCAAAGTGTTCGACGACCCCAACTGTGATCGCCTAGCCAAGACCACAACCACCCTTGTAATGTATGACAAGAGTGTAATGTCAGCCCTGGGTAAATGCTCGTTAGAGGTGACAAATCCCAAGAACAATGAGAAATACCCCCTCAATTTTCTCATTGTTGACAAGGGACTCAAACCCTTACTTGGGGCACCTGCGATCCAGCAGCTTAGACTAATGACAGTCAACAGAGAGAATATAATGTCTGCAGAAACCCTCACACAGGAAGCCCTGCTTGATATGTATGCTGACGTCTTCCATGGGGAAGGGAAACTTGATGACACCCTGCACCTCCAAGTAAATGAGAATGTCCAACCAGTGAAATTACCAGTACGGAAGGTTCCCATTGCCTTAAAAGGCCCTCTCAAAGAGGAAGAAGAGCAATGGCAAGATCCGCTTGTGCATAGATCCCAAACCTCTCAATCAAGCACTGAAGAGAGACCACTATCCCCTGCCAGTTGTGGAAGATCTACTACCTGACCTAGCCAAAGCCAAGGTCTTCACTTTGGTAGATGCCAAAAATTGGTTTTGGCATGTTCCTCTTGACACTCCCAGCAGTTACCTCACAGCCTTCGGCACACAGTGGGGCCGGTATCGGTGGAAGAGAATGCCCTTTGGAATTTCCCCTGCTCCGGAGGAGTTCCAGCGACGACTTGATAATGCCCTTGAAGGCCTCGACGGGGTAAAATCGTTCTCTGTCTTGGCTGTCCCCAACCCGGAAAGCATGGCGGCCCCATAACGAGGCTCGCTCGCCCCAGGAATCACTCGGGGGTCGCTCGGGCGGAAGTATATCGTCACAGTCAACACGATGTCAAAAATGCATTAGCCATCGGCGTTAATAATCAAAATTCAAAACCAGGGCACAAAATATTTACTGTGACCTAGAACACCTTTCATTAATCTTGTCAGTTTTTCTCCCTGTTATCACCTAGATCTTAGTTGCTAAAATGATATGTTTTGCCTTTTTCCGGTTTTGTTCAGTTGGATCCTAGGATAAGGTTCGTAAAATTTAATCTAGAATACTAAAACTTATTTTTTTTTATATAAATACGGATGTTACATTCCTGCATAAAAATATTAAATCCACTCCTTCAAACAGTTTGTGTGTTTTTTTACTTTATGGAAGATCCTGGAAAGTTAAAAAGGTATTTTGATGAGCAAATCCCTATTACTTTAAGGATCCTGGTATGATATACTATATAGAAAGCTAAAATACTTGTTTTTCTTAGGGAGGAAAGGGGCTAGATCCGGGGGTTAGATCTGCTTTTCGAACAACACGAGATTAAAGACATGTTTCTGTTAGCTAACAATGAAAACAAAATAATATCTGATAAAAACTCGTAGTAGGTAAAACGCTCTTTAAGTTGTAGCAGTTCTTACGCAGGAGTTTCTTCGGTGCCAGCGGACATTTTATGAACGTTGATAACAGTTAGGTACTCCCCTTGATTTTTAAACAGTTGTCAATAGTTTGATTACAAAAACGACTCTAATGGACAGCAATTGAGAGAGAGAGAGAGCTCTTGTCAAGTCACGTTAACATTTAATGGAAGTCTAGAACTGACGGAACTCAACTCACACTTTAATAAGTTCAACTTGTATGCAAGCAAGATACACAACTAACACAAAAACAGTAAAAACATTGAAAATAACAACAGATTTTACAAACTGGTTTTGAAATAAAAATGTTTAGACTGTTTTTGTGTTTTCCTCCTCTACCTTTAAGTAGGGTTTCGTAATTTTCGACGGATATACTTGGTTGATTTAAACCCAGGCTGTCGCAAAGAAACAGTCGATCGTTCACGGCTAGCCATCAGCCCCACTCAGCAACTTAACTGCAACTTGGATTTGTTAATTACGGCAGATTGGAATCATTGTCCGTTAGCAAATAGTTTAGCCAGTGCATTTCTCACTACCAAAGGCACGAGAAAACTTCATTTTGTTTTTTCTCCGTCACTGATCGTCTTTCTATTACCAAACTGGAAACATCATTATAGTACCAATGCGTTACGGACCGGATGCAAAGATCAACATTAGAATAGATTGTTTCGTAGTTTTCCAAACTGACTATATTTGAAAAAAATACTTTGCACTTTTACGGTTCAGTTTTTTCCCAGAATCGCTCATAAGAAAGAAGCTTGGCTTTTGTTATTTTATGCTTTTTTTACTTCAAATTTAGCGCAACCATGAGAGTACGCCAACGGTGCCTCCTCAGTGACTTATCAATCAACCTACCATGAACAAATTAACTATTTCCTAATGTTCAGAGCAGCTCACAAAGTTTTGTGAAATAGAATATAAGAGTACAGTAAATTTAACGCAAAAATCTTACGTCGATCGAGTTGAGATCTACCAAAGAACGAGAGTGATGAATAAGGAAAAATTCTGATTGGTTTGTATAACATATGAGCAGTATTCTCTCTGATTGAATAAGACTGTACCTTCTGAACACCCGGGTATAAGATAGAAACTAAACAAACATGATGCTCTGTTAACGCTAAAGAAGTGGTTAATTAAGTCCTCTTACAAGTCTTGTTCGCAAAACACTATTGAGGGGGTGGTGGTGGGGGCAGATTGGCTGGGTGGGTAGGGCCGGTAAAATTTGTAACGTGATATGAAAACATGGGGAACACGCGGAGATTTCTTTTTTTAAAAAAAAACATGAGGATAAAAGGTTTTGCACATGCACACGGCCTGGCCTGGGGGGAAATATTGGAAGTGTCCTAACGTGGTTGCCAAATAAGGCAAAATAGTTAAACCATTGTTTTAGTACGGCAACTTGTGGCAGACTCATCAAGAATAAGATTTATACATGAAAAATGAGCAGACACATGAGTGTATGGTTTTTGTTTTGTTTTTCTTAATGATCATCAAATTAATAAAAATATTTTTGTCTCACAACAAATTGTTCTTGGACCGCAACCAACACGATACAAGCTATTAATGTCGATGGGCTAAAATATTACGACTTTAGAAAATGCGCTTTTTTGCAAGTACTTGAATTTTTCCTTGCATTTTGCAAGGCTTTCACTGAGTCAAAACAATAGATTCCAAAGCCTGAGGGAAATTCAAAACTAATTGCGATTTTATCAAATGTTTACGAAAAATGATTCCGAATAATAACATCAATCAATACTTATCTTAAGGTACAAAAAACACTCTATTTCGTGAAATAGCTTGCTCGAAACAACGGTCGTGATCTCACTGCATGCTCAGTTAAGAGCCTTTTTTAAAAAAATCTTCGGTTCAGCTTTTTAAAACTGAAACAGATTTTGACAAGATTTCGTCAGTATCTGTTCGCTCTTACTTACCGGTCACAAATTTTACCTTCCGTTTTTGTCTTTAATTATTCATTCCAACATTTCTTTTTTCACCATCTCAGATCATTCGCCAACTCAGAGACGGTTTGAGACAAACAGACGGACCAGCTATGACTTAACTGCCAAGTGTTGTAAAAAGAAACTTAGTATCCTGGCAGTGTGTGTGCCAACTGTTTAACCGGCCGTGAACAATTGACTTCAGTAAAAGTATCCGTTCAAGTGGAAAAGAAAATTTGAAAAGAAAAGGGAAAATATCTAGAGACATTTGTAACAAAATATGAAACAAAGTGTGAAAAAAGAAATTATCGTTTGAGATTCCGTTAAAAACAATGCATTATTTTCATGGTTTATTCGGCGGCTTCTTGCCGACAGTTAAGGAAGCTGCATGCAGGTTGGTTCTAGAAATAACGATATAAAGGTTGTTCAATTTTGGGTAGTTGTTGCCTGTGAAAATGAGAGTTAGAAGTCTTTTAAAACTGATGATTGGGTTTATTTTGATGAGGACTGATTTGGGCTGTCAATTCCACTTTGTATTTCCTTGGAGTACTTCAACAGTAATCCATCAAGTTTCTAGTCTTCATCAGCAAGATCATTAATTACATTTAGCACACTTCTGAAAAACTTTACCCTGGTTGATGAAGATGGGATTGGGGACCAAAGGCAGCTACGTGCTAAAAATTTTTATGTTCCATGCCTGGTTTCCAAGTAATCCCCCGGGTCGTCCCGATGTTTGGAAACGATCGAGACGATAGAGGTCTTCTGGTGGTTTGCATTCTATCACTGCGCGGTCATGCGCTGGTGGAAGACCTGGGTCCGACAACATTCTTTTGGCGCGAAGCGACTTTCAAAAAAGTTGAAAGTTGTGTATCAGAAATGCATTTCTTTGATAACTATAAAAAGGGCTCTTTCACTGCTTTGCCCATGATCAAGATTTTATTGACAAGAAAACCATTTCAGGCTAAAATATCTATAAACAGACACTGTTCAAACACAAATCTGAGTTTTTCAAGATGTTATGCATCAATCATCGGCTTTCCCCTGGGGGCCACCCCCGGGAACCCAGGGGTAATTGTCGAGATTGTCAGATATTTGTTGCCCGAGGGTGTGGGGGAAAATATCACTTTTGTTCATAGAAATTGCACCCCAGGGGGCAGACCCTGGGGATTTGCTGGTCAGCGGTATACCCTATCGACGATTCCCGGATGTTGTTCG
>JANRMR010010124.1:0-15566 GCA_025434825.1 Bergia sp. 'catenularis' | reverse complement strand
TTTACTTTGCCAGCCTGAATAGGTTCTTATATTTTGGGGTATTAAAAGTCAAAATGAGAGGCTCTAGGTTCTTAATTTACTGGGTTCTTACACGCGGGTTTTTACTGTAATCAGCATGCTTCTATCAAAATAAGCAAAACGAGCTGTGCATTTTACGTTCATTTTAATTCTAAATTTTTACTAATCATTTCATTACATTACTACTCCAAGTTAGGGCAGTTAGAAATCTTGGGTCAATCCCGCTTTCTAGACAACAACCCACCTACCCCTCCCTTAGTTAGGGTTAGAGTCAAGGTTGGGGTTAGGTTTAGCTTTAGGTTTAGGGGAGGGGTGGGTGGGTCATTTCTCAGAATCGTCCCGAATATATTCCTATTTTGGAATACAGATCATTGGTGTCCTAAAATAGTTTTTGTTGTACACTTTTGTTATTGACAGGAAGTGCGTTTGAAATTCAAGTAGATTTATTTTCCATACCTAGACAAATACGATAAGGAAGTAAAAAGACTTACAAGAGTAGATTTACAAGGCCTGGAGTAATAACACATTAGGAGTTTACGTAAATTCCTTGCACATTCAAAAAAGAAAAGAAAGAAATGAACAAAAGATTTATAACAGAGAATAAATGACAAAATCAAAGACCTCATGATTTACAACAAAAATATAAAAAATGACAAACATGTATTTGATAAAGGAACGAAAGTGTTACTTTTTTAAAAGAAGGGTTTTTGAGTGATTTTAGCTATTATCACTGTCAGAGGAGAGTTAAGACTCTTCCCACCTAGCTAGTCGTAAAAGTAGCAAGTGAAAATATGGTTCTTTTGGGCAAGAAAATTAGTTCGTGGGGTGCAAAAACGTTTAATGCTATTTTCTTTATGTATTTTTGTAATTTTTTTGAGGGAAGCATGCAAGCGTGGATTTCTGTTAGATCTGTTATCGCCAAACTAAAGACGCAAGTTCAATCCTCCTTCTTGCCTTCCAGACCTATTTTGTCCACAGATTCAATGGATACTAGTAGGGACATTAAGCTATTGGGTTATTTCTACCGGAAGACTTAAAAGAACCCACATACTTTTAAAAAGGTAGGGTAATGATCCCTGCGTGGTGGAGAATCCTACCCTCCTCAAACAAAAATCTTCCCTCCACTTGTCTTAACTGCACTCCATTCTACCTTATTAACATAACATAACCTCGGCCACAATTTAACCAAATCCAAGAGTCTCAAAGTCAACCTACGCTTTGCTCACGACTAATCAGCCTAACTGGTCCGTGGTAACATTAATTTTGATATTTTAGACATCTCTGTTACAGGACAGAAGGACCCTTTTTGTTCTTGTCCGTCCTCTATAATTCCATTCAAGTAACGAAAACTGTGTTGTCCTGACGGAGAGCAAAATGAATAGGCATAACTGGGTGACAAATTAAAAAAATGGGAGTTTCTACCTGTGACCTTTGGCGCGATAACCTTGAAGAAGGTATCACGGTCCAACTGTGTGATGAGTTGGTCGTGTAGTACCATGGCTGTTAAGACAATTCCACCTACACTTGGTAGCCCGGCCAGTTCATTTGTTTGAAGGGCACTCATCTGTTCATGGCTGGACGCGTCAGCTTGAAGAATTTTTATTTTGGCACCAGTTTCCTTCTCAAGAGCACTAACCTCATCGAGTTTGGTCTGTGAAGGTGTGGATCTAGCGACAAGGACTATTGTTCCAGCGCCTAGAGAAACATTAAGTGAATGGCATTCTTTTATATTACAAAGATGAAAGGTTTGATGGAAGGATGAACGGATGGATCGATGGACGGATGGACAGATGGACAGATAGACGTATTGTGGATGGATGAGTGGATGGGTGAATAGATGAATGGATTGATGAATGAATTTATGGATGCAAGGATGCATGGATGCGTCGATTTATGGATGGACAGGTGGATGGATACACCATAGCTCAATTAAATAAGGAATATACAACACAGTCAACATGCGACACTGATTCTGCAAGAGATTATAAAACAAGTATAATCAAACCCGTGTCCGCTAAACCGGCCGTTAATGGGTTTAAAAGCTGTTTGGCAACACTGATACAATCCCGTGGTTTTATTATTTTCACACTGAGAAATTTAAGCAATACCATCCTCCCCTTCATATCATTTACCTTTGGTAGCCATCCAACGTGCAACTTCAAACCCGAATCCCCTCACTCCACCAACCACCATGTAGGTACGATTGCGCTTGAGCCCGTAGTGGTCTAGGCCAGCAGGTAACACTTCTATGTTTGTTGCCACGTCTTGTCTTGTGTTGAATGAAAGGGACCAAAATGACGCCCCCAGTTTTCCATCAGCTCGCGATAGATCATTTGGATTATTGAGTAAGGGCACGGTCTCCTCTTGCGAGTCGTTCAATCTAGCAACGATGTCAAATACACTTGTTTCTCGCTGTTCGACTTTAAGCAGTTGGTTTAAGAAGCCGGAGTTCTTTAAAAGTTCCATGCTGGATGCGCACAATTCCTGGAACCTGCCTGGAGAGTCTAGTATATCGGCATAGGTCATACACTGGTAGGAGACACGTTTATCCGAGGGTATGGTGATATGTCCACGAGAAGTTCCACCAAGAAGTATCAGCTTTCCGCCTGGTTTTAGAACTTTGCAGCTTTTTCTGACACTGTTTGGAGCGGGTTTGTAGAAAAACAAAGTAGCGTCTACTTTATATTGTGAATGGTCTGTAATTTCTGTGTTATAAAAAGATATTTTTAGAAAATGTTTAGGAAAACGGAATGTTTTAAAAACTTCACAAAAGCTGGAGTATATCACATGTACCTTATTTGGCCTATGCCTCATCCTAGTGACACCTGAATCATCTTTAATTATCATTGCCTCCAAAATGTAACGTTATGAACCAAGCCTTCTACCTGACCCATTATCTGTGTACTTATGCAAAGACAAATTAATTTATTATGCAATTCGACGGCGACTTGGATAATTTGCTGTGCATTTCGTTGACGAATTTGTCTCAAGTTTAAGTTCAAAAGGTCCGGTCAATGCAAAAGATGGCTCTACTAAATTCTAAGGCAATGATATCAGGATAGGTAACATTTTACACAATAGTATGTATAATGGCTCTTTAGTCGGCATATCACATACTCGTATACCTCCCGTCCTACGTTCAAATGAAAACTACAAGTAAAAACCAACTACCGCACCGTAAAGAATTTTGAAAAACAAGGCAAACCAACTAATTTTTTTTATCTCAAAACGTTCAAGTCTTGTAATTACTTTTTGGAGCAATTAGTAACAGTATTAATATTTATTACTTATATTGCACATGTTTCATACACAAAAGCTCACATGCACATTACAAATAACAAAATTAAAACGAGGAAAACTAATTTCGCAGTTACTAAATCGTACGTTAAAAATTTATTCTTTGTACTTCTGGTAACTCCAGGAAGTTAAGTCATCTATATCATTTTTGGAGTGTTTAAGGCACAATTGTACTTGAAATGTTTGTAATAGCTGCTAATTCTGTATTCTTGTCGTATTGTAAAGTAATGAAAACATTGTGCAATCATGCATTGATATGAGAAATCAGTACCTGAGCACTGTGCATCGATGACGTCCAAAGCTCCTAGTGCCCTGAGATATCGCTTAGAAGATTCCAGATTGGCATCTGAGGAGGTACAAATGACTGAAAATCCCATTGCCTGCGCTACAAACAACCCCGTTAGACCCAGGTCTCTGTTAGCCTCATGGATAATAACCTGCGCACCATCTTTGTCACTGGTCACGTGTTGGAGTGCATAGGATGCCAGTGCGAGACAGCTGGGCAGAGTAGCTCCCTGTTGCGGGCTCAGATGATCAGGTTTGGGAACTAGGTCTTTCTGGTTCACAAAGATAAGATTACTTAGTCTTTGCTGTCTTGAAATTCCCATCACCTGGTCTCCAGTCTTCAGTTGTACTGTGCATCCTGAATTTGTGCTCTGCAAAGGAATTTTGACTCTGCCACTGAAGGCAACATACTCATTGCACTCATCACTGAGGCGATTAGAAACCGTTGAAGGAAACCAGAAGTTGGTGACTTGAATTTGAACATCTTTCTCTGAAGCACGAATGCTTTCAGTATCTCTTTTCAGACAAATCTTTCTGGTTGTTGGGTGAAGTGTCAAGTAGAGAGGCCCCAGACACTTAGTCTCGGAGTCGCAGAGCAATCTTTTCTTTGCAATAGGTTTTGACTCAGACTTAAATCTCGTGAGATGGTTGACAAACCGCTTTCCGTCTCTAAACGCTATTTCATCGTCTGGACTCTCAGTCTACAGTTGGAGAGAATATTTATTTAGTATAGTAGTTGGGTAAGAATTTTAACATAGTCACACGAATGTGCGAAAATAGGTTTTTGTTCAGTCCACGAAAAAAGTAGTGTAAACACCGAAAGGAGCGGCACAGCATTGTTTTTGCCCAGCCATATAAAGTAACTATTCGATATAGCGTATTAACACCGTAGTCTTTTTTGAGAGTAGTTATTATTAATAAGGGTTAAAACGTTCTCTGTTCACACTATACCACACAAACTTTCGTGCCGGTACAAAGAGCTATCCGGTAAAATATTAACGACGCCTAAGAACTTTACACTGTACTTCGAAAATTCTAAATTCTCGCAACATTCGAACATACTAACTTGGCAGTATACGATCTTGTTCCTAGAGCCTACGTTCAATCAGTCAGAGGGTTGAAAAATCAAAGGCTCTAAGAGCATCCAAAAAGAACAACGAGTGAAAATAATACAATGTCGAAATTTTGCCTGCATTGCTCATACGCAGGCTCATTGAAGATCTCTCAGCCCTTCGTTTTACAACTCACTCTACGATAAAAACATGTGTTCTGGAAACGAATATTGCACAACATAACTACATGACACACGTTTCAACAACAGAAAAACGTTTTAAGATAAAAACAAAATACCTGTATCTCTGTGGCCAAAAGATGTAACTCACTGTCATCCCCCAAACATAGGTCGACAGCTGTTGTTCGTATTGACGTTATCTCGAGGGAAGCAGTTCTGCGCATGCCCCAGGCGGTGGAAGCCCAGGGAAGGATGTTCTCTTCTTCACCAGTTACCACCTGTGCACAGCGACTTACAATGACAAGATGGCGGCTGATATCACTTGACTGGCCTTGAGCGTCAATGAAGCAGTTGAGTGCCTGCAAGGAGCTCATGAATGCAAGGTCCTGGCTACGGTCAATGCTGCTAACGCTGGATGCCAGGTAGCTGGCCTCCACTGGCCAGAAGTTAACGACAATCACTTCAGAACATGTCGTATCAGCTGGAGCTAGTAGGACAGAACGTATAGACTCGGTAGCGACAACAGGAGATTCTGTACTCGCCGGTAAATCAATAGCAAGCACCTACAGGAATTGCAACAGAGAAAACTTGGTTTTTTCAATAATGAATCAGTTATATGATTTCTAAACAGATGCAAAAGTCAAAGACTTACGTACAAATGAAGAGACCAAAATATTTAAACCTGGATGATAAGAAGCCGATTGCATCTTGGATGCCCCTATTTCCTCCGGGTCCTTCTCGTCCTCACCAAAAAAACTTTGTTATAAATAAACTAAAGGTATTGATATTGTGTTTGTATGTGATTACGTCGATAAAATCTGTAAGATTAAGCACTGCACCGAACTAGGCTACCGATCAGTACTATACAACAGTGTTTCTCGTACCCATTGCTACTATGTCGTAATAATGTAATATGTTTTAAACTTTAACTATAATAGGCCAGTTCACACTAGAATCCAGAAAAAAAGCAGAGAAGCACATGCTACTTTGTTTGAATTTTGCAATTAACCTGTAGACAACATGGTGACCGAGAGAAAAAAAAATCCTCCAGAAGCAGCCTACTTCGTCTTCGTAAAACTAACAGGAGTCTCCTTTTTCGTATATAATTGACTCGGCTGTATTATAATTGCTTAATTACAATATGAGTGCGCGCGCAAGTGTGGTTTTAACTCCACCTGAAGTACACTCGGCCGGCTTCTTTGAACTTTACAAGATCCTAAAGCAACCTGTATCGAAGGATAACTCAAGTGCGTTGGAGTGTGACAGATTTTCCGTTCACATTCCAAGAATTTCTCAAGTGTACTTCAAATAGACTTGAGGCTCTGGTGTTGAACAGTTTATTATATATATACTTTAAAACAAATTTATTCACCTTTGCGCCACTATTGGTGTTTAGGGAGTCCATGAATGAGTTGGCTATCCCATGACAGTCCTTGAACACTATCATAACACATGTTGAAAGATCTCGCTTCATCCCTGATAATTGGGATTCCACCCAATCGGACTTGTAAGCGATATCCTCTACCTTGGGAGATCGGACGAGGCTTGTTATATCCGCTGACTGGAACTGCTCGATTGCGATGTATACTTTGCCTCGGGAGTCTACTAGCCTCATATCGTACGTCAAGAAGCTCCCGGATGAGGACTTTGTCACGTGACAGTATGTTCGACGTGGAATATTGGGATCAATCACGGCAAAACACTTCACTCCGATTGGAACAGTCGGCCTGACGTCTCCTTCGGTTGCATCGTCGTCCTCAACTGCTACTGCAGTCTGAAGAAGGAAATAATAATTATATTTTAGCTGTTTTCTTAACAAAGAATTTTTTACATTTTGTATTCTGAAATAATTCTAACATACTACTTTAACAGCAATAGCGCCCTCTCGTTCACACAAACCGGGGACCACTGAATCCGAGCACACACAAGTAATATTTGACCGCTGACCCCCCAAACCAATAATCCTTGTGCATAAAGGACAAGTTGTATCGGAAAATAAAAATAAATGTTTCAAATTATCTGATTAAAAACCATACATCAACTAAATGACGATTTACCTATGGCTGAATTAGTGAAACGAAATGGAAGAGAAAGTAAATAGTTTCTTGAAATCCAAAATGTGTTTTGTATATAAAGATGTATTACAGTATTTTTAGAGTGCGAAAGGAAGTGAAGATGCAGTTAAAGAGTTAGCAAGCCATTATGACTTTTTAAGCAGATCATTTACTTTCAATGTTGATATGGTTTGTTTAAGTGTATGATATGAATTAGACGAGTTGTCAATAAAACGGGTAGATCTTTAATGATAATCACGAACTGGGGTATCCAATCCCTGGGGAGTGCCTTATTGGTTTAAGTGTATGTCGGATAAAATCTCATTGTAAGTAGGAATAGAAATGTTATTTGAGTAACTATTACAACGGGCTAATGTCTGCTTCCACCTGGCCACACCTGCAGTTATTTGTCCGTCTGTTATTTGGTGCGCGGGATTCAAGATAACTTTTCACAGATTTTTCTCACAACTGATGAACTTTTTAAATTCATCTGCAAGTTTGCAAGCCACAAACCTGGAAACATGCGTCCACGAACGCTGGGTGAAGCACGTACTGCGTTATCTCAGGAACAAAAGGACCATCCATGTCTAACATGCAGAGTGCATTGTTTCCCTGGCGCCAAATGCGTCTCATCAGAGAGTAACAAGGGCCAAAGTTGAACCCAAACGACTCAGTCAGACGTCTGAATGTGGAGAGTGGTACTTCGACCATTGTGGAAATCTTTTCTTTGAGGGTAGAATCCAAGTCTTGCTCATTTGTGAGGTCACTTCTCACTTTTATAAAAAAAAAAGTTAATGCGTGCAATTTAGAGAGAATATTAAAATTCCTCAGTTAGCAGAAGTATTTGACAATATTTCTACTGCGAAAAAAGACAAACGTTTTACTTCAGCTGATTTTTCACATGTATATTTAAAAAAATTGGACAAACCACAGAGCAAATTAACGTTGCTCAAAGTTTTTAATATGTTTCTATAGTTAATTGATAAACAGACGAAAAGTCTAGTGTACGTTCAGTGCTTCCCCTGGTATAAGTAAATATATGATAATTTTAAGTCCCAAAGTAAATATCTTACCGTTGGCTTTATTCACGTCATAGTGGTAAGGCACTTTGGTTGCAGAGCTTACAAGGACTTTTCCTTTGGCCAGCGCCATTTCTGTTCCATCATCCTGGACATTACAAACAGAGAAACTGGCGTCTCCTTCGATCTCAGCACTCTCCAATCTAAGCCTCAAGAGACGGACTTGGCTCTCTGGAAGTGTCAACAGGTTTGTGAATTGCACGTCTCTCACTTCAATTCCCGAGGAAGATTGGCACTTCTCTGTTGCCATAGCAATAGCCATCTCAATGCAGGCTGATCCCGGAAGGACTGGTCCTCCTTGAATGAGTACATGGTCTTTGAAAGTGGGGAATCTGTGAAGATCGATTTCTGTTTCCCAGCACTGTACTCCTGAAAACTGCTCCGTGAGTCTAACGCCGGCCAAGAAAGGGTGGCGGCTGCGCAGTGATCCCGCTGGTACAATAGAACGTATTGTATTTGGAGGAGGATGATCTCGGTACCAGTACTCTCTTTCTTGCCACGGGTAGGGAGGGAAGCGCACTAGCTTGCGGGGACCTTTCCCCTGCACGTTGTCCCATTGGATAGGGTACCCCATGGTATAGAGACGGCACACGGTGTTTTGTAGCAATGCTTCGTGCTGCTTTCTTACAGCTTTGTGTGGAAGGGTGAGCAACTGGACGTCATTGTTACTGGAGACAGTATTTTCTTCAGTTGCTATCTCGCGAATGTAGCGTCTCAGAGCTGGCTGCGGACCGATCTCCATTGTAATCTTGTGACCTTCTCTCAGTGCATTTTTCATAGCTTGGTAGAACAACACACTCTGACGCATGTTGCGCCACCAATACTCACTGTCCAGCTGCTTGCCGTAGACGCAGTCTCCGACGACAGTTGAATACATCGGTATCCGTGTCGACTTTGGGTTGAGCCTGAGGCTTTGGATTTCTGCACAAAATGGCTTTTTGATAGCTTCCACGTAGAAACTGTGGAAAGCGCGAGGTGTGGAAAGAACTTTCCAAAATACACCTATATTCGATTGCTTTAGATGGTTTTCGATACACTGAACAGCATCTGTATCCCCTGATATTGTAACATTCTTGTGATCGTTGACAGCTGCCACGGATATGGAGCTCTCCAACTTCAGCTCAGCAATAAGATCACGTGCCTCGTCTTCTGATAGCCCAAGAGCAGCCATGGAACCGCTAGTTGAACACTTTTCGTGCCACTTGGATCTGACTAAGACAATCTTTACAGCCTCCTCCACTGTAAGGGCCCCAGCGGTGCAGGCAGCTGCGAGCTCCCCAAAGCTGTGACCCACAACAGCTGTTGGGAGGATCCCCCAGGATTCAAGGAGTTTAACAGTTGCATACTGAATAGCAAATGTTGCTGGTTGGCCAATAATATTTCCCATTACTTTGGTTTTTTCATTGCTTGTGGCGAGTTCCTCTAATAGCGACCATTTCTGTCCTAAATCTTTGATCAAGTTGCTAACGGAAATGACAGCTTTCCTGAACACAGGCTCAGAATCCATCAATTCGGTTCCCATACCACACCAGTTGCTCCCCTGACCTCCAAACACAAATAAGATCTTCTGAATGTCTTTATTCACGACTCCGTAGACGAGTTGCGCTTCCTGTCGATGGCTGTTATCTACAAAGGACTGTAGAGAATCGGATGCGTCGGCAAAGGTCTTGCACACCACGGCTAACCGGTGTTCGTGCTGGCTGCGTCTTTCAGTGAGTGAATAACACAGGTTGAGTTTAAACTCCGTTTCTTCGGGCTGCTCTCTCAACCAGGAGCTAGCAAATTGCCTTGCTATGTTGCGAAGGGCGTCTTCTGATCGAGCGGACAGAGTCAGAATGTAGTTATCCCTGGCACTCAATCCAGTGGTTGAGATTTCCTGCTTCTTTGGCAAAACTTCTCGTACAATGACATGGACATTAGATCCTCCATAACCAAACGAGTTGACAGCAGCTGTTCGGAGTTTACCATCTTTTGTGACCCAATGTTCACACTCTTCCTGGACCTTGATACCTTTATCGGGTAGTTTCAGTTTAGGATTGGGATTTTCTATGTTAATAGTTGGCACAAACTTTCTTCTTTTGATCATCAAGCTAACTTTTATCAATCCTGTCAAGCCTGACGCGGACTCTGTATGGTTAAGGTTAGACTTTACGGAGCCAATGCGAAGATTTCTCCAATCCTCCGCAGCCTTGTTGCAGTAGGTCTCAGCAATTGAAGAAGTTTCGACAACATCACCAATTGCTGTGCCAGTTCCATGTGCTTCCACGTACTCGATATCAGTGGCATTTATTCCTGCTTCTTCGAGTACTGTTGCTGAAAGTTCTGCCTGTGTCTTGGGGCTTGGGGCAGTGATCGGCATTGCATTTTGACCATCGTTATTCATTCCACAGGCTAGGATCTCGCAATATATGTCGTCATTGTCAGCTAACGAGACTTGAGTTGGTTTCAAAACGACAGCTGCGAATCCTTCACCGCGACCATAGCCGTCGCCAGAAGCGTCAAAGCACTTGCAGCGTCCGTCCGGCGCTAGGAGTCCTCCTATACTAAAAGTGATCTGCACAGCTGGATCTAATATGATATTTGGCGCACAGACAATTGCAACATCACACTGACCGCTGTTAAGACATTCTTGAGCAATCTTAAGTGCGGTGAGAGAGGATGAACATGCAGTATCAACAGCAAGGCTCGGACCGGTCAGATTCAAGCAAAATGATATTCGGTTGGCCACAATAGACGCAGTTGTTCCCGTGGAATAAAACTGGTCCATGTTAACTCGGTTATCTGGCTGCATCACTCTGGCACCGTAGTCGAGGTTCATGACACCCACAAACACTCCTGTTCTACAGTGCTGCAGATCTTCAAGTCGGAGTCCGGCATCTTCAATTGCTTCGTACACCACATGAAGAAGGATTCGTTGCTGTGGGTCCATAGCAGGCGCCTCTTGTGAAGAGATCTTAAAAAAACCTGCATCAAAACCTCTTACGTTTTCAAGGAAGGAACCACTAGCAGTACAAAGCCTTCCCGTCACAAAACGCTTGGGGTGATGCAAAGCCTGAAACAAATCGTATTCCTCTGTGCGATTTGAAGGAAACGTGGACACGGTGCATCGTCCTTGGGTAAGCATTTCCCAGAATTTCTCTTTGTTCTCTGCCAGCGGATATCTGCAGCCAATGCCAATGACAGACACAGTTTGGTACCGCATGGTAATCAGGGCTTTGCCATGTGTTTCATTTATTTTCAGTAGCTGTTGTTTTGGGGACTTAGTCAAAGGCTTCATATCAAAAGATTCCTCAAGTGCCATTCTCTTAGTGCAGGCCTCGGCAGGTTTGCTCGAAAGCAGCATGATTGTGGGCATAAGAGCGAAGCTGTGAAACAACGACAGAACCAAAAACAAAGGAATAACACACAGGAAAATTGCAGACAAGTGGGGAAATATGAAAGTAAGTGAAAGTGAGCAAGCGATGGCAGTTGTCACTCCAGCTATGATAGTTGGACCAATCGAACACAAAGCTGATTTTGTGCGCTCCTCCACGGTTCTTTCTGAGGATACCGCCCGCACTTGTGCCATTTGTATGTTGAACTGAAGTGCTAACATCAAAACTATGAACAAACACTGGAAAGAAATTGGGTTTAAGGGGACATCCCAAAGGTGGGTCAGTGTTATTAGCTCTTGTACATGAAGTGCAAAAGATAAAACAAGAAGTATTCCCACGCGTAAGCTAGCAGTGAGAGGTTGAGAACACAACAGAAGTGCCAGTCCAGTGACGATGAGGATTTTGAAGCAATGGTTTTTAAATATCATAAGCATGTCCAGAGGAAGAAATTGGCGAGATGTAGCAACCAAAACATACTTTGTAAATGACTCAGCATTTTTGCGCAATGCATTTACCCGTTCTGCGTCAGATGAAAATGTGCCGCTAAATGTTGTAAACAGATGGATGCGGGACTCGGCGACTGAAGTTATATTTTTTGTGTTGTTGACAAATGTGATGTCTTCTCGGAAACCACTGTTCTCTGGATTTGCTAAGAACTGGCGAAGACAAGGATAAAACTTAAAGTCTGTGCAAATGACACCATTCTTTTTAGACCATGACAGTAGAGACGCAAGCCAATTAGAAATGTTCCTTTGACTACTGTACCTTCGACTCAATTGCTGTGACATATTCAGTATGTCCTTCTGTACTGTCGCTTTTTGATAATCTGTATGACCTCTGACTACAATGTTGACATCGATCTCGTTGAAGTATTTTTTTCTTATAGCTCTAAAGGTATGATAATACGAGGAGGGAGAAAAGTCAACATTATCTCGAAACTTTAAACCGTCAGATACGCTGGTGATATATGCACAACATGTAATAATCCCAATGGTCAATAAAACCACGGTCACTTTAGAAGGAGTACTTGTTAGAATGCCTCCATACATCGTCATTATTTTTGATTTGTTTCCGTGCTCTGTTCTTTCAACATCACCTTCCTTTGAAGGCAATGGCAAGGTTTTGTTGCAGCACATACAGACAATACATGGTCTGTCAAATCCTGAAGCTGAGCAGTTCTTAAGACCTAGCACTGAGGAGCCCAGAAGAAAGCTTGTAGATATGAAATAAGCCACCGGCGTGGCAACAAAAGCAACGAAGTAAGCATCTCTTATTCCATAGAAAGGTGACAAGAGTGTAAAGCCGTAAACCACTGTATTAAAAAGAGCAGTAGTTGTTAAAATAAGTCCTACTTTAGTTACACATCCACCAAGGCGATGAAGCAGCGAACCGGCCTCGTTTTGTCTCTCCATTTCGTGGATAATAAGAAAAGCATCGTTCACTCCCTTTACAGCTAGGAACATAACCACCGTTATCATAGCGTTTGAAAAAGGAATTCCAGCCAGGAAACCGATAGAAATTGAACACAGGACACTCATTGCAGTACAGACAACACCCAATATGAACATACACATACTTCCCTTTGTAACTGTAAACAATTTTAGAATCATGAAAGTAAAGAGAAGAAGCGCTAGTATAGAGACAAGGAGAGGTAGAATTTGAGGAGTGAATAGTTCAAGCAATACACTGTCAGCATCTCCGTCAGAGGCAAAATACACAGAGGCACAGGACATTTGTTGTGCTAGGCTTTTCATTCGAGAAGTGAAAACTTTTTCCCATTCACGCACAAGGGACTTCTCGGAAGCATTTAGTGGTTGTTTCAGATAGTAGGTTGTTTTCATTGCTGCTGCTGAAAACCTATATTCATCGTTTTCCTCCTCCATTTGAAATTTACCGAATATCTCGTTACTCTGATAAGGTAGTGTTCGACCGTCTGAAAGCAGTTCTGGCTTTCCTTTCCACTGGTTTCCAAACACTTTTGAGAAATTACTGATTGAACCGGAATTGAAGTCTAACAGCTCGAGAGGTGTTGTCATTTTGCAACCGATTTCTCTTCTTCTTTTCTTGCCGTTGTTTCGCTTTACACAGATATTTTGAAATCCTGTAATGTTAATGATTACATTATGCACTTTTAAAGCTTCACGTAGGCAGTTTTCATTAAGAATGTTTGTCCCTGAGATTGGTGTTAAAATAACTTCTTGTCTTCTCGCTCCTGATCCAAAATGCTTTTCTAGTATTTCGAAGTCACGGGCGGATTTGAACTTGACAGGGTAGAAGAGATCCTTGGAGGAATCAATTACATGCATGCGTACAAACCCAAGGCCGCTGAAGAGCAAGAAGAAAAAGGTGACCAGCACGACTGGTGTGGGATGACGGCCAATGAACATTCCCGTCTTCTCAAAAAGCTTCTGGCATTTTACCAGCGGAAGATGTAGTCTCACCAGGGCATGAACAGCAGCAGTCTTGAACTTCTTAGGCTTTAGCTCTTGCGTCTCCCCTACAAAACTGGAGAGAGTAATTAGCACAAATTAGGGTTTAAAAATTGTTTGTAATTTGTTCATTGAAGCGAGTTTCAATTGACCGTACCGAAAAAGATGGCGACCTGTACCTTTACCCATAACTCCTAGTGTACGAAAAACCTAAGGGTAATAAAAAAAACTTCAAAGCTAGAATACACAATGCTGTTAGAACATGAACAAGTTTCCCAAAACAATGATCTTCCGTGTGCTCCTATTCACTGAGGTATGGTGGATTAAGGTACTTGTGTAGAGTGATAAACAAACTTGGAATACTTTCTGATTGCTTTTTCATGTTAAGTATATCGGTAATGATTGAAGATTCTTAATATAATTTATATATAACAGAAGCTCTTTAAACTAAGAAGCGCTCGACTTCTCTTATAGGTAAGAAACCATGCCGACACACTTTCCCGGCCAATCAGATCATACGATTTGTTACAACTTCAAAGTATAGTTTACTTTAGTTAATGAAAACGGTTTGTTCACATTTTCAGTAACAATTTCTGCGGTGTTTTTGTTTTACGATCACTTTGTGGTTTTCCGCGAGAGAAATCGATGTATTAGCGCATAGCTGCTCATTATGCCTGGAACATAAGATCAACGAGGATGCCTGGAACTCGACTGTTACATGTACATGTCACATGACATTCGGGAGATCAAGAGATTGCTCATAAAGGTAGAGCTCGCAGCAGTTCTCGGAAACTTCTCTCTGATTGGCTAACCAAACAATAGACAACACCTTAAAACAAAACCTTACCAACCGAAAGTAAAAAGATCTGCTATGTGAACTAATAACCGATAGAGTTTACCATTACTGCAGAGTTTTTGTGTGTCTCTACAGTTATGCTAACGTCCTGAAGTAAGAAATTAAAGTTTTAAACTTTTGACCGGTTCGCCTTTAAGGAGCTATTAAAAATCAATTTAATTTCCATTCTAAATCAATTTAACAAAACTAACACGCGTCATTTTATAGTTAAAGACTCAATGTACTGTGTTTAAAAGTTGAAATTTTTATGAATTTCGATTCAATCCTGGTTTCTTAAGCGATTATACAAGGGGAGAGGGGTAAAGAGATGGCAACAAAATAAATCAGGTTAAAGATTGTACAACTACAAACATACAAACAAAAATGCATGCATACATACATACATACATAAGCACACATATGCATGCAAATATACATACATGCGTGCGTGCATACAACCATACATTCAAAATTACTCAATTACTTTTTTTACTTACTTTTTTAAGCTTAAAGTTTTTTCTAACATCTATCTGGCTATATTATTACATACATACATCATTACCAACATGCATACAAGCAGACAGGCAGGCAGCTTTATGTAAACACGGGTAAAAACAGTTTAAAATACAAAAGCAGTTGCCGTGTGGGAGTTCGACGTTCTATAATATTAAAGGGTATCGATACCTCCTTTAAAACTCTTGATTGAACTCGGGCGTAGGAGAGGTAAGCGACCGGCTCTGTTCCTCCGACATTCGCATTTCTTGCCTCGTCTCGTTTTCTAATCTGGCTACGGCACTGGAGGGTCAAAAATTTTGTCCTCCAATTTCTAAAATATACCGGCCCTTTCCACCTCCCCCGTCCCCGTTAAGTAATGACCAGTCCTTAATTTTAGTAGTAATAGTAATAGTAATAGTAATAGTAATAGTAATAGTAATAGTAATAGTAATAGTAATAGTAATAGTAA
>JANRMR010010013.1:0-12883 GCA_025434825.1 Bergia sp. 'catenularis' | reverse complement strand
TGAACTAAATACACTCAAGTTCGAGATAACCAGCTCAGTTTTATGGATGTTATATCATTAGGTAACAGGTTGAAACTCATGACGAACTAGATACACTCAAGTTAGAGATAACTAGCTCAGTCTTAAGGATGTAATGTCATTAGTAACAAGTCCTCAAAAGTCGGAACTCATGACGAACTAGATACACTCAAGTCCGAGATGAGCAGCTCAGTTGTATGGATGTAATGTCATTAGGTAACAAGTCCTCGAAGGTTGAAACTCACGACGAACTAGATACACTCAAGTTCAAGATCACCAGCTCAGTCTTATGGATAGGATGTCATTAGTAACTGGTTCACGAAGGTTAAAACTCGTGACCAAGTTGATACACTCGAGATAACGAGCTCAGTCTTGTGGACGCGGTGTCATTAGTAACAAGTCCTCGTAGGTTGAAACTCATGACGATGTAGATAAAATCACGCTTAGTCTTGTTTATATGATGTCATTAGTGCATGGTCCTCGAAGGTTGAAACTCACGACGAGGTATATACACTCAAAATCGAGATAACGAGCATAGTCTTGTGGACGTGACGACATTAGTAACAAGTCCTCGAAGGTTGAAACTCACGACAAACTAGATACACTCAAGTTCGAGATAACCAGCTCAGTCTTATGGATGTTATGTCATTAGGTAACAGGTTGAAACTCATGACGAACTAGATACATTAAAGTTCAAGATAACCAGCTCAGTCTTATGGATGTAATGTCATTAGGTACCAGATCCTCGAAGGTCGGAACTCATGACGAAGTAGATACACTCAAGTTCGAGATAACCAGCTCAGTCTTATGGATGTAATGTCATTAATAACAAGTCCTCGAAGGTCGGAACTCGCGATGAACTAAATACACTCAAGTTCGAGATAACCAGCTCAGTTTTATGAATATGTCATTAGGTAACAGGTCGAAACTCATGACGAACTAGATACACTCAAATTCGAGATAACCAGCTCAGTCTTATGGATGTAATGTCATTAGTAACAAGTCCTCGAAGGTCGGAACTCATGACAAACTAGTTACACTCGAGATAACGAGCTCGGTCTTGCTGATGTAATGTCAATTAGTAACAAGTCCTCAAAGGTTTAAACTCACGACACACGAGTTCGAGATAACCAGCTCAGTCTTATTGATGTAATGTCATTAGGTAACAAGCCCTCGAAGGTCGGAACTCGTGACAAAGTAGATACACTCAAGTTCGAGATAACGAACTCAGTCTTATGGACGTGATGGCATAGAGTAACAGGTCTTTGAAGGGTGAAACTCACGACGATGTACAAGATCGAGATAACGAATTTAGCCTAGTAGCACTGATGTATTGAACTTGATTTCATTAGCAACAGGCTCTCTGAGCTTATGTCATCAGAAACGGCTCCGTCCTCCAAGGCTGAAACTCACGACAAAGTAGACACACTCACGATTGACATAACAAATCAGTCTTACGGCATAACGGTTGAATGTGATGTGATTAGCAACAGGTTCTCGCAGCTTGAAACTCATGAAAAGGTAGAAACATTCTGGAATAGGAGGTACACCTCCAATTTGTTGAGTATGCTGCGTTTAGGAGCCCATGGCAAAGTTGTTCAAAATTCCGAGACACAGATATCAACTTTATGGCACTGACGAGTGCGCTGCTACTAGCAACAGGTTCTCCGACGTTCAAAGTCACGATAAAGTAAACACATTCAAGAGCTAGACAACAGATACATCTTTTTGTCACCGGTCGCTTGAACATGATTCCAATAGCAACAGTTCTTCTGAAGACGAAATTCACAACAAAGCAGAAACATAATTAATTGTTATGAAAACAATGGCTTGGAAATGATGCTTATAGCAACAGCGCCACGTCCCCAGTAGTTGAATCTCATGACAATGTAGGCACGTTCATAAGATACAGCTCTTAACTATTATGGCACCGATGGCTTGAATGTGATGCCATTAGCTACAGGTCCTCGAAGATTGAAACTCACAACGAAGTAAACGATGGTGCCTGGTGTAAAATGTCTCTCTGCTTGACCAATGTCTGCACTTTTTCCCACATAAAGTTCAACATTTCCTTGAACAAGTTCAATGAAAGGTTGTTCTCTTCCCTTTCTTGAGTTTGTTTTTATTCTTATACGGCCTTTGCATTCAAGCAGTTTCTTTCGACTGTCAGTAATCCAAAATTTGTTTACCTTGTCTGGATCTTCTTTTGTGTATTCAGTCTTACCACGAAATAAGGCATTCTTGGTGACAAGACGAGACATACCTTCTCCTTCCTTTCCAATGAAATGTGTAGACATGAAACTCTTGCAATGATTCTCTGACTTCTCTCGACACAACCGCAAGGCTTTGACATATGGTGCAACGTACTCGAGAGTGTTGCCATCAAGTATCTTCATGAAATAGATGGCCATTTGGTAAAAGTATGGCAGGCAATCATGATGAGGAACATTCACCCACTTGTCTAATACTACAAGCGCCTGATCAAGGCTATATCGTCTTGGTCCAGTAACATGAACACAGACCTTCATCAAATGATACGCCAATTGGTACTCTTTCTCTACGACGACCAACTCCTCAAGGAGCTTCAGGAGAAATTCCAAATTCTGCATGTTGAGAGTTTCTAACTGGTCGTAGCAGCTGAGCATGTACTGAGCTTGGAGACGCTTAAGTTCTGTATGAGATGATTTGGGAAAATTCTTGACTGAACAAAGAGCTTCACAAGCTTGAATTACGTCGCGTGCATCTTTTTTCTTGATCATCCCGCCTCTACGTTCCCTACCAAATACTTTCAACAATGAAAGGCGAGCATCATTTGCGAGTTTCTGAGTTTCCTCCGGATCTTGCAAGGATGGCACCGACTGCACAATGGAGTCAACAATGTCCAGAAGATAAAACGAATCACTGATACATGTACGGAAGAAAGGAGGAGCTTGAACAGTAACGAATTTCAATGCTTCATCTGAATCTCCTCCGCAGCTGTGCTTTGTTATCCATTCAATGGCTGCCAGCCACACTTTGACTTCTCCGATCAACGGATTTGGGTAGGTGGGAGGAAAGTTTCTTGCTTGTCTAAATGCTTCCAGTGCATGCTCAACTGTGTTCTCCAGTTGTTTAAGGGTTTTCATTTTTCCGGTGTTCATGACATTGTTAAGCTCTATCAAGAGTATCACCCCCTTGGTATCAAAAATCATCCTCTTCATTGACTTATCTTTGTTGGCTTGAAAAGCAAGCTCTATTAGCTCTTTCGCCTTTGCGAAAGAAGGTCGACTTTTTTTGGCATGAAATCTTGCCGCATGTGAGTACACCAATGGATCGTTGGTTTTCTCTGCAGCTTCACAGAAGGTTTCTGCTGCACGTTCTGAATCGATAGCTTTCAACTCGTCAAAGAGGATGGAAAACTTCAGCTTTGTAGTTTCTGCATATCTGTTATGGATAAACAGGTCTTGGAACAGGGGTAAGAACTGTGCATATCCATAGACTGGCAGCTGGAGAAATTGGCTTGTGATATTGAAAAGATTGCGGTCTTGTTCGTGTGTCACTTTCTTGAGCACAAGATTTGCCACAACCCTATGTTGTAACGTGTATGACTCTGGAAACACCTCCTTGGATCTACTACTTTTCAGTTCAACTCCTTCTGGGACTGATCTGACCATTAAGTTCAATAAATGCTCTGTGAAAAGTTGCTTGATGTCTTCATATGTGACACTCTTCTTGTCCAAAGGTAGCAGGCACTGTTTGAATGCTTGGAATAGCAACAATGCTGGAGTTGATTGATTCGCATATTTCTGGATAAAAGCCACTAGCACTGTAATCTCTTGCTCCAGAGATTGCATCTCGTCAAATGAGGTGTTTATGATTTCACACAATTTTGGGCGGAATTCTTCCATCATTGCCATCAACGGAAAGTGAAAAACACGACAAAGGCCAGGTGATTTATTTCTGGTTAATGACTGCTGGAGATAATCCTTATACTTGGATTCAAATTCGTGAAGATCTGCCCGAGATTCTTCCAGTTTTGCATTGACACAAAAAGTCGCTTGAATACGGTATGCTGCCGCCTGTGATACAGTTAAATTCTCCTTGCTTCCGTGTTGACACCGCACCAGTAAAGCTCTTCGTCCCATGTTGTTTAACAACCTTACTAACTTGTTTGTTAGGCTTTCAATTCGCCAATGCTTTCCGTCAATTAGAATGACAGGAGGAACACCACAAATATCCTCAAGAATTTTGATCCTTGTCACAAGGTTGTGAGTGAAAACTGCATCTTCATCGAAGTCAAGATGAGCCCCTTGTCTTACAAATGCACAAGGGTAGGACTTATGTAGATCCCAGAGAACACGGCGGGCAATGGTTGAACCACCAGTGCCAGGCGCATGACGAATCTCTACAGTGACGGAGTGTGTAAGTCCTTGATCAAGCAAACGCTGGATATGCGTACGCACATCGTTGCCAGTTTCTCTTCTGGCATCGTGATTATAAAACAAACTCACGAAAGAAATCCACTGTCCTGACATGAAAGACCTCCTGTGTTCCTCAAGCAGGTCTCTAAGCTTTTCTTCTTCTTCCTGGCTTGAACATACGTCTGGTAAATTATGACAGCCGTAGTAAAGAATATCAAGATATTCTTTCAAGTACAGAAAGTCCTTCTGAGAAAGCTTGGCGGGTACTTTAGCTTGTGATGTAGGCATGCGATATTCATGGCTGGAAGGCAATTGAAGCAGTTCTGCTAAACCAAGGCCAAGTATCTTCGGGCTTAAATCAAACACACGGCACTGGAACTTACGCGGGATCAAATGCGAGAAGGTATGTTTCACAGAAACAGCGGTGATATTAAATTCGTCAAAATTCTCATACAAGCGGTTCAGTGCCACCTCGAGATACGGAAGGGTTTCTTTCCTGAATGGAAGAATAAGGCATATCACTGGTTTCTGCTTGTCGAATTTGTCCGGATCTGAGCAGCAACCAAAGAACCTGCTAATTTGTTTCACAGACGACGATTCCCAGTCAGGGAATGACATAGGAAGACTTTCGGGTCTGTCACACTCCCTTCCATTAACAAAAAGCCACAAAATCTTTTTTGCATCGATTTGACGAGCTAGGTTGATTGTAGAGAAACTCTTCAGCTCTCCTGGAGTTAGCAAACTGACTAAGTTCCCTTGGCCTTCTTGAGCAGAAAAAGCATGATAGAAACCAGTTTCTTCTGACCTGGGATCAAAATCTAACACCATCTTCCATGGTACACTTCTCAGAAGAGACAGATGGTTAAGATGATCTGTCGGTAGAGCATCTGTGATTAAGATGTACTGGTTCACAGATGCGTCAAAATCTTGAACACAGTCACAGAATCTCAACCATTCATCAAATCTGGAGCCACTTAGCGTTTCTGGACTTTTCGGACTTTGGGGCATGTCTGCTTCATACTGGTTTCTAAGAATAGAATCAACTTTCTTCTCTATCTGATCTAACTGCCGCTTATTGGGGACGTTGGCAGCTAGGTCTGCCAGATAAAGTTCTTTGTAATGCTTTCCAGAAAGAAGAATCTCATCTGTAAACAAAGACATGGTATACATATTATCAGAAGAAAAAGAACAATTCTTCAGGGGTATATAGGGTTTCTCCAAACAGATGAAGCATGTTTTATGTGCCATTCCTGTTATAATTAAATTTGTAATGTCAATGACTAAAAAACATGACTTATTTACTGTAGTAAAGGTTTTCGCGCATCGCATCACTATTAAAACACTGGTTCAACATATTGCAGAACTTCTCCTTATTCCATACTATGATGATGTTTAATTTATCGAAAACAGCAAGATCATGCAGTGCAGCAACACGAAAACAGCAAACGAATGTCTTCAGCAAATTAGTAAAGCAAAATCTTATTAAGCATTCCAAGACTATCTGAACAACGACAGTTCTTACCCGATAATATGTCTTGAATTTCATCTTGGTCAACACCAAGTGTTACCAAACACTTTGATATTTTTGGCCAGTAATACTTGAAATCAGTAACTGACATCTTGTCTGACGTTGGATGACCGATCAGTTTGTTTCTGCACTCTTTAAGACAGAGAATTGATGATTCGTAGTTTTCTTTTTTACTAATATCCAATGAGCATTTCTTGGAATACAACAGTACTGTCGTCAGAAGGGAAAAATCCCACCGCTCGATGTTACCCGAGTTAAACAGTGCTTTCTCGTGACCCTTCAATAACATCTTTCCTTGGTCCATAGCAGCTGCATCCGATGGCCGGTTCTTCCACGAAGGATGACTTTCCATAAACAAACGGCGCAAATTAGTGAGGCATACGCCGTATATCAGCTTGAACACGTATAGGATGTTCTTCCTGGAAAACGTAAAACTGAGAAGTTGGTTTGAAATGTAAGAGCAAATACGCAATGCAGTTCATTGCTAAATACACCTTAATGTACTGTTGGCAGTAGTAATGAAGAAAATTACAACTTACTCATCGCTCTGCTCAGATGGAAGTAAGTTCTTTATGCAGGATTCAAACTCTGCTTGTGCACTGCATTCTGGTCTTGTTTCGTTTGTCGTCCCGTCCGAAAACTTGTGAACTTCTTGCCCATTTGTTACACCAGCCGTACTGCAAATTAAAAGTGAAATACAAAACATAGGTTGCCAGTAAAGTAACAGTCTCGCAATAGAAGTAAAGTGAATACATTTAGTATTTTAAGAGGTGAACTTTTAAACAAACTAAACTCTTTGACAAGTTTTGGAATTTTAAAAAACATATATTTTAATGAAATGCTGTTATTTAAGTTGCTCACTTTAAACAAAACGTTTGAGCTGCTATTAATTCGTCTTAAAAATGAAGGCCCATCATTCTTTTCTCTTTATCTTAGAGTGATTTTAACAATTCAAAAAAAATATGCTAACTCAACATTTGTTTTATCAAGAATTTTTGTCCTCTGTCTTCCCCTGCTGCTTCCAATATACATATACGACCTACCAGGAACTAGCTCCCTCTCCAAGTGAACAGCCTTCAAGTGCTGGAGATTCCACAGGTGATGTGGCTTTTGCAATTTCGTTGTTACTGCATGCCGAGTAGTCAAAGTAGACATTCATTAACATTCGTAAAATAGTAAAAATATGATATAATTAATGACTGTTATGTCAGTAGTCATTTCATGAAAAGAGACATTAAAAATTGAGACTGTTTCTAAGTTCAGTTGCCATCGGATACTGCTTTTGAAAACTGACTAGCTTCTTTAAAGAATTACGAAATAAATTCTGCGAAAATCAAACTAAAATGGTGTGCATTTTACCGAGATATTCAGACTAATGTACCTTCAAAGTATTGGGAGAGAAATTGTCAAATGAAATGATAAAAGTTCAACTGACGTCATACTAACAAGGAATTATTGTGTTCCGTGTAAACTAATACCCCTAAGAAATGTTTATGTAGCTATAGATCATTATCTTACTCGCCTTGAAATCAAAGAAGTTGTATTTTCAGCATGCTCGGAGCCTACATCAGCGTTTTGTAGAGAATGTTTTCCTTTGTTAGCATCTGCGGATTCTGCTCTCTCGCTCTCCAAAGTTGACGAAAGTATGCCGTTACTGAACTTCAAATTGTTTTTCCCATTTTCAGAAGGCATGGTAGATATGTTAATATCCTTGACAACACTGTTTGCGACCTCCCCTATAAAAGAAAGTATCGAAGAGATTAAACACTTTGAGGTTTTAAAACAATCCATAGTTAGTTGACATCAGCCGGTGCTAAGAATTATCCATAGTTTTAACTAGTACTTATGGCCTTATGATTATAACAACAACAACGACATTAACAACAGTTTTAATTTATACACAAAAAAGAAATACATTAAAGCTTGGAAAAATGAAGCAATAAATAAAAACATTAGGTATTGGTCACCTAGATAATAACTCAAACGCTAATCGAGCTACATGTAGGAAACACAAATGAACTATTTTGCAAAAATATATGGTCATACCAATTATACAAAGAAAGAGAAATACACATATACATGAAAGAAAAAACGCGCTCTCTCTGTGAATCGTGGTCTTGTATGGTAGTTTCTGAACAGTGAAAATTCAGTTATTAAATTATTCCATGAAGACGTACTGGGTATGAAATAACAAATGGATATGACCATCCTATATCCAACAAATTCGAATGGAATAACTGCTTCACTGAATAACTGTTAATGGTTTACTGAAGTTCTCTAAAAAACAATTTTGTTTTCCTAAATACTCACAGACCAACTGTAATTTGAAAACAACTTATTCCGTTTTCTGAAACAATGGGAGTCACAAGTCTTCTGCAAGATGCAAGCACAGGTCTCTCTATTCATACACTTTACTGCGAGAATCAATGAAATTGAATCCTAGCAAATCTAACAGATTGTCAAAAGAAATGTTCGGAATCGCCAACACGGAGGTTATACAATCGCTACTATAACTTAAAGCACCTTCTCGCAGCTGCTGCTGATAGCAAAATAACCCTCAGTTGTAATACAAGAAACGTGGACAAAATGTGCTTGCCTGCATAAGATGTTGTCGTGTGCTACGATTTATTATCATCAATATTCGTGGCTAGTGGCTAAATGCAAAACCACCCTTTAGTAAACTTGCAGGTGGTAGGCTGCAGCCTCTTGTCTCATTACTGCACTGTATATATCTTTCAATCAACGAAAACTAATCAGAATTTCTAATTTGTCCCAAGAAACCAGTTCCCAGCTTAACCGTTGTTCAGTCACGTTCACGAAAGTCTCATTCGAATTCATGACGCTGACAACGAGCTATCTTCAACAGAAACTCTGTAGTTTGTTTGTTTGTTTGCTTGTTAATTTAAGAAAAGAATTATCAAACATGGAAAGGCTGATCCAAACAGCGGGAACTCAGATCTTTGTTTGGTTGAACGCTTATTTTTAAGACTAAAAAACGCCAGAATAATAGCAACTTGACACCTCAATCTCGCTTTACCTTTACACAGAGCAAGTTGCTCATTACATATTTATTATTATTCTTTGCTGATTTCTATATTAATTATTCAGATGACAGTACTAATAACACGACATTTTTCAGTACACTAGTATTATCGTTCAAGGGTAGTCCCAATTCCTTTCTACTCTTGCTTTTTCAAACTAGACGTTTTACCAGACACTATTTAAAGTAACTTGATTTACAATTTATTTCTCTCAACTGACCTGAGATGTCATCCATAGCATCATGACATGTCTTTTTTTTCTTTTTTTTCTTTTTTTTCTTCTTCTTTTCCTTAGATGCCTTTTCGCTGTCATCGCCCACCACTGTTTCTACTTCAGAAGAGGTAAGCTTGACCAATTTATGTCGGCATGCATTAGGGATTTCTTCACCATCAGAAGGCACGTTAGATTTGGTGACATTGATGACACCGTTGGTGGACCTTCCTTCCTTGGTTTCATGCTCTACAGACGTGGGACTATGAATGCTGCTGCATCTTTTTGCTACATCAGTCACAGTATCCAGCGAGCTATCTTGATGTTCAGACTGTGTGGACTGTTCTGGAGTGACTTTCTGGTATTCCATTACGGCTTCAGCTGGCTGATTAATATCTGTTCGGTGAATTTGTCAGTGTGTTTAATTTAATTAAGCTTGGCGAATCTATTACCGTTCACATTTAACAAATATTTAATACATAAAAAAAGTAATTATGTCCATTTTGAAACACCGTGTAGGACTTTATTTTCGCGGGAGTTTATTTTTGTGATTTGGACAATTCACAAAAAAAAAGTGCCCGCAGAAATAACTTTCCGCAAAAATAAACTCCTTAAAAACAAAACCCAAATTTTCCACTTTTAATCCTGAACCATAGCCTCTCACAAGATTTTAGTTAACTACTATAGGAGCTCGAAGGGAAAAGTACAAACCAAGCGGCAACCCTTGGCTAATTGTCCTCCACAGAACAAAACTCGACGGTTTTACACACACGGAGTATGATAATTAGTGTTTCTTCCCTACGAAATATAGACAAATCCATAAAATTTGGCCATTTTCTCTTATTTCCTGCGACATAATTTTCCATCTAATCGCAAAAAAAAGTTCCCGTCAGAAAATTAAGGTTATTCCAAATCGCAAACATCTGTTCCCACCGGACACAAAAGTGTCCAATCGCAAAAAAAAAAATCACCGCAAAATTTATGTCCTACACGGTAATTGGTTATACTTCTGCAATCTGATTGTCCCAACAGCTGTAATTTCAGAATTTTAAATCATATACCATTTGAAAAAACAGTGACATGGAATTCAAAACAGCATCATATACATGAAAGACTTTCCGAAAATTTCTGAAGATGTTTAAACACTTTCAAACATTTCCCAGTAAAAAAATGCCTTTATTGAATCAAGGGTTGTAACTCAAAAGATATCGTAATTACAAAAGTAGATATAACCTTAAGCTACAATACGATTTACAAATTATTTTCAATCTACAATTTAAAAGTTGTATATTTCAAACACTTTGAATAAGTTATTTGACGTAATCTGAAAGAAAGATTTACCAGTCGTTGATATTAAAGTTGTAATTAAAGTTAATTATATTCAGATTTTGTAAAAAAGATGTTTGTAGTCTTAAAAACTCATTGTGTGGGCACATCATACAATAATGGAATTCATCGCCTACTTCGTTTTGATGGCAGAAACTACACAGACGGCTTTGCTTCGGAATACTAGAGTATCTTCCTGTTTCATTTTGGAGGTTGTGAGCTGAAAGTCTCCTTTTGACACTGCCAATCTTTTGCTAAAATCAGTGACATGTTTGAGGTATGGCTCAGACAAGTCATTTCGTTTAATCTCATTATAAAATGTTTAAATTTCTTGTTTGTACGCAATGCTGTTTGAGATTTTTCAATGAAAAGGGAAGTTAACTTGCCTTTTACTTTGGTAACAGTTTCCTTCTCGTTTAAATGTTAGTAATCCGCACATGATTTATTTACTAGAATGAGAAGAGAGTCTACTGCTTTAAGCAGCACGGTTTGTTCTGGCTAAACAGTGTATGGTTTGCCATCAACGCTTTTGAAACTATTATATAATTATAATCTAATAACATTACGGAATTAATATCTTAATAATGTACAGTAAACATTTATTGAAAGTGGTAGTCGACCAAGTTCTGATCGGCAACCATAACTTGATCCCTTATTGTGTAGTCCCAATACTTGTTTGCAGAAACGAATATGTAATTTTTCTAATGGCTGGTTGTCTTTAAAATTATTTTTTCTGAAAAGTTATTATATCTCTGTTGTTAGTTGAGTCCCCCCAAACCTCACTACCATATGTCAAAACAGGAACATAAATGTATCAAAAAGAGATGTTAATGTTTTAACTTGTACCTGATTATGTACAGTATGTTAAATATTATCTTAACTTAAAAATACGCTCATTGCCTTACAATATAAGTTTTTCTGTTTTCCATTTTTGTGAAAAATAATTCCTAAGTATTCCTGCTCAATATTAATGATGTCATTTCCAAAATAATCAAAATAGCCAATCAGACCACAGAAATTACCATGCAGTGGTTTTAAACTGGGTGTAAATAAAGTAGTTATCGGACAGTGTCCAATTGATGATTTAGCTGGCAGATTAATGAACAATAGTGTTGAATGAGCTACTCAGATTTGAAGAAATTGTAATTTTTGTAATAAAAATAGAAATTTTTTAACAATAATACATACGGTAACTTACAGTCATGAAACAAGAACATTAATTTTATATTCATTTATGAATATTTACAGGAAGCAATTTTTGAAGTTTTAAATTATATCCAAGTTGGAAGAGATAAATATGTAAGAATCCAATCAGTTAAATTAAGTTAAAATTTTAAATTTACCAAAAATTCCTCAAATCTTCTAATTAAAACCTACATGATTGATCATGCCTCATGTTCTTCGTTTTCTAAGGGTAATAAATTATAGTTATATAACATCTTGCGAGTGTAGTAAGATGGACAAATTTACCTAGTGCTAATGACCACTTTTTTACTTTTCACTATACTTTTTTTAACACAAAAGCTGTGGAAATTCCAATTCTAAATTTGTTGGTCCATTTAAAATACACAGTTGGAATTTTAAATTTATGTCAGGGGAAATGCTGCACTGACAATGGATAATTGCTCCCCTAACGATGGATTTGTTTCACTGACGGCTGACAACAAAACACTTATTGCTAAAGCATTTGACAACATTGCAAAGCAAATATTGTAGACACTGTATTATTAATTGCAACAATAATCAAGCATTCAAGTCTTTGTGCTACATGTAATGCAAGCTTGTGACCACTTATAAAAATTTTGTCAACACAAGCAAACTAAAACCTTTTAAATTTTACAAGCAACTCAAGCAGGAGCCTAATTTTTCGGGTAAATTTTGCAAGCGTCTGGAGAATGATGATGTATACCATTTGACACTCCTACTGGTGGGACAGGTACATTCAATACCCTTAATGGCTGCAAACAGAATGAAGTTGGTCAATTTAAGCATTTTTATTATTAAAAGCAGTATTGTCCTTTAAAAGAACTTTCAAAGAAGTTGGGTTGTGTCATGTGATCACCCATCAACATGTAAGTACTGAAAGAAATTTAACGAATGGTATTAAAAAAAGTTGTAATATATTTACTATAAAAAAAGCTACACTTGAGGTACTGCACTGTAACATTCAAAAACTTGCAAAAGTCAACCCATGCAGTCTCTGGTGGTGCAGTAAATAAGTAAACTAGAAGTTACCAAAGGTAATGGGAATGCTGCGAGTAACTATTATAGGTGAAAAGCAATTTAAAAGATAATTATGGATATATCACATTATCTCATGGTAAATAGATTACAGATATGAAAAATTTCAGCGGTGCAA
>JANRMR010010012.1:5836-25680 GCA_025434825.1 Bergia sp. 'catenularis' | reverse complement strand
AATGAAAACAACAAAATAGGTTTTATTCTCGTTCAGAAGTTACAACCTTGCAATAAGACAGTTCAAAAACGTATGTATGTATGCAGTTCACAGATTTTATTTTTATCTTGAGGAACCTTTAAACTCTTGGTTACCATAGCAACGGAGTTTCATGTATGGCAATGAAGCATACATCAAACGATTCCACATAAAATTCTAGGAAAAGTCGTGAAATTTAAGCCTGCAACTACGAAGCATTAAAAGGTTATGCATAAAAAACCTATTGAGGGGGGGGGGGGGTCCTACCCCCCCAGGCCAGATAGGGTTAAGGAGAATATTTCTAACTTCTCTTCTTGTCTTGGCTAGATTCTTAATGCCCCTTGGTAATTCCGCTGTATTCGTTTTGAACAGAAGTTTTACTCACTGGGTCATTTCATGTGGTTTACGGTGATGTTAAAAATTTGGAAAGCATCGAGAAAGAAAAGTAAACAGGAAGACAGACAAGACAACAGAGCAGGCAGGCATACAGACAGACAGGCAGGCAGGCAGACAGATAGACAGACAGACAGACAGACAGAGAAGCAAGACAACAGAGCAGGCAGACTAAAGCAGACAAAGTGTGTTTGTGTTGTTTTTAAATAAATGAAACGGTTTGAACGTAATATTAAAAAATCGTGCCCAACTACGACTGAAATTTTTCTTCAGATTGTATGAAGTTTATTCCTCATTGCATTAAAAAAAATCAACAGGACAACAACAGGAACATTGAATCACGTAGCGGAACATACGTACCTCCAGTTTCCGCATTGCACTCATCTCACTCAAATTTATTAAACTTTGTTTTTATGTTTCGGTTTTGCTTTTGTTTCACCAGGAATAGTAGCATCGGTGGACAGTGAACATTTTAAGCTAACTTTGCGGAGAACAAGATTCATCGACTTTCATTTATCAGGTACTGTATTTACACCTTTAAGTGATTACTACACCTCTATTGTCACAAGTCAACCAGGTTTACCGTCGAGTAGCGTGTGTAAGATACATTATGGAATCTGAATACTTTATAAAGATTTCAATTTATTCTAAAAATATGAAAGGTCTCTTTTTTTAATTTTGATACAAATATAGCCAGAAGAAATATGTTTGTACTAAACTGAAAAGACTGTCAAACAGGTCCCAGAGTGCATGAATGGCAACTCAAACACGATCATAAAGCATCATCTTGAGTTCTAAGGCTTATCGATTATGCATTTGTATAACTAATTAAAGTTGTAATTTCAAGATGCCTTACAGTCTTATAATTACTGGTCGCTCTGTAAGCCTGGTTCACCTGCTCCAATGAACTTATGAATTCCTTTTGGCCTTTTCTTTTGTCATTAAAGCTTCTTGTGAGACACTTGGAAAATGATTGTTTATGGACGAGTTAAATACGTTATTAGTTAAATACGCATTACTTTTAATCAAAACTGTAAAATGAATTTCAAAATTACTAATTGTGTTCAATTACATCTTTACTAATATAACTTGTATTTATTTTAGTTTTAAACCTGTCATTTGTTGGTGTTATTTATAACAGGACTTGCGTTTATAACAGCTTTTCTAATCCGTCGAGGCTGAATCGTATGCAAATATATCAAATAATTATTTTTATTAATGTTGTTACTATTATTATTATCATTATCATTATTATTATTATTATTATTGCTATTCATTTTGCTATTATTATTATTATTCAATATTGTTATTATTATTATTCAATATTATCATTATTATTATTATTATTGCTATTCATTTTGCTATTATTATTATTATTCAATATTATTATTATTATTATTCAATATTGTTATTATTATTATTCAATATTAATATTATTATTATTATTCAATATTATCATTATTATTATTATTATTATTGCTATTCATTTTGCTATTATTATTATTGTTATTCAATATTATTATTATTATTCAAGATTGTGGTTATTATTATTATTCAATATTATTATCATTATTATTATTATAATTCAATATTATTATTATGATTATTATTATTCAATATTATTGTTGTTATGTTGCTCCTTCTTATAAGAATAACAGTCAACCCGGGCATCAGTTAGAGTAGATACCGTACGTTAGCAACATACCGAGTGGAAGATACTCCTTTTCCTTTTGCTGCAAATTGAATGTTAAAATAGGCAACAAAAATTATTTGGAGATTGAAATAATAATCTTAAATCTGTTTTCGGTATCTTGTTATCTATAACAGGACTTGCATTTATAGCAGCTTTTCTAAACTGTCGCAGCAACCGTTTGAAACTGTATTTAATTTATTATTCTTATTAATATTGTTCTTATCATCATTATTGTCTTATTATTATCTGTCAGTATAAAACTTCTGGATGCCCAGACCTAAGCACCATGGTGGTTGGGCGGCAAGCCGTGGCCAACCACCGTGCACACTAAAAACTATGTTCTATATACATTTCCATCAATAAAAAGAAATTCAATAAAAAGATAATAATTCAATAAGAGGACAGTGCATCCTTAAGAGCTAAAATGAGTTCTGTTCAGTTCAACATCTCAAGAGTTCGGGTTTTGGTCAGCCGATCGTGCAGACCAAACCAAAGTTCTATATAAGTTCCCAGCAATAAAAATTAAAAGGATAATAGTTCGACAATTAAGGGGTTAGAGAATCATTAAAGGCTAATACGAGTTCTGTTATTATTATTATTATTATTATTATCATTATTCAATATTGTAATAATTCCATATTGGTTTTATAACGCTCTTTCTTAAAAACAAGGAACTGACGACCCGCACATTAATTAGAATTAATACCGTATGTTAGCAGTTCAACATACCGAGTTGATTCAAGTAGACAACAAAATTTATGCGGAAACTGATTGAAATAGCATATTTTGTTATACACGTCGACAGAACATTTATAGTCAGTTACCGATGGCGACGAGGATTTTCTGGGAAATCCCCTTCTGTCCACTTCTGTTCTGATTTGCTTAAACGTGATTGGAAGACTGTGCAGTCAGAGATTCATTTCAGAACAACTTGTAGATAAATCAGATGGCTTCTGGCTTTCTTTGTAAGACATTTACCTGGATTCCACTTGTCAAAATGTTAAAATTTTCACTCCAAAATTGATATTCACTCTAAGCTGGGGGTTTCAGTTACCGAAAGAGGTATGTATGTTTATGTTGTGCGAAAACCAACTGAAAACTTCTCCTTTTACAGCTTTAGTTTATTTCACAGCTCTTCTGTGCTCCATTATTGCATTATATCTCATGGAAGTTGCTTTTAGCTTCGTATAAAAGCTACGTTTTACAATTTCACTCTATTTAATGTCGCTGGAAGTCAACTTTAACAGTTTGCCGATTATTCTTTCTTGAATTTTAACATTAAGCAACAAGGGTCTGTGGGAAACTCAAAGAGTTTTCTGCTCTTGGGTCGCCTCCCAGTTTCATTTAATATTTAACCAAAATATTTTCATAGACTCAGTATTAACATAAAGCTCTTCACTGCGTGTTTCCAAGATGAACATCTGCGGCAAGACGTGGAAAATTATTGAGGCCTTTATTAACAAAAAATATGGTTCCGATAATTTGTGGACCCTTTGAAAATTATCATTAAATCTCATTTCAATCTGGTAAATTTAAAAGTCTTTGTTTGAGTAAATTCAATTCAGTGGCTGACTCCGAGTATTTTCACTCATTTTGATGGATGGCAGCTGGCACCACAGCAGTTGAAGGCTGACTCATACAAGCTAGTTTTGTTCGCTTGTCAGCAAAGCACTGAATGCAAGACTGAAATATTAGACATTATGGCTATTTCAGCTGTGTGCTTTAAGCTCACTTTTTCTTAACGGAAGATAGTTTGGCTACAAATTCACGGACCTGTTGGAAAGAAAGCTATCCTTCGCATGTAGTTTAGATTTAGAATTTTCCTATAAAACTTGAATGAACTTGTTGCATGCATTTGAAAACAACGACTCTTGTCAAAACAAATTCGAATGCCTAAAGATGTTTTGACTTCTCACCATATGTTGTATTTCCTGTTTTCGAACACGGCGAAACGCATAAAATTTAGTTATGGCTCTTGTTATACCCTTTATTTATAATACCAATAATTAACGTTTCAGTGTTTTTAAAATCTAAATTGAGCTTTTTTGAGTCCAGAAAGTGCCACTATTCTTATCTTAGGTAAGGTGTATCATAATAAACATCTGTACCTAGTTGTTCATAAGTGGTTTAGCGCTAACCGATCTAATATTTTAAACCACGACTGGGTTTATTGTCTTATGGATTGATTTGGGCTGCCATTTCGAGTTTATGTAACATGGTTTCTTTGGAGTATTTAACAATACTTTATAAAGACCATACATCATGCTCCTAGATTAAAAGTTTCTTGAAAATTTTGCTTAACCCTTAGTTAACTTTAACTCAGAGTGTACTCGGCCATTCTTGTAAAAGTTTTTGAGAACTTTTCAACTACAACTGCTTGTAAAATAAACTGCTGGCTTTACTTCTCGTTGGTTTCGAAAAGCTTTTATTTCCACGGTTGGTTTAGTTTTCCCAGTGATTACGAACCTAGTCTGCATGCAGGTCAGTTTAGAGCTCTGTGTGCTACCGCGCACGACTCGAAATGTTGTTTCACAGCGTCTTGGAGATCATTGCAGTTCATTTCAGCATTCGACTAAGCATTTCCGCCAAAGACTTGTTCCTCTTTCAGTTGTTTATCATGTAACGTGCGATTGCACACGAAAATTGGAACGTTCTCAGGCCCCGTCCACACGTATCCGGATATTTTTGAATCCGCAACTTTTTCTTTGCGGATTCGCCTTCCGTCCACACGTATCCGGCGAATCCAGCATGCGAATCCGCAACTTTTTTAATCCGCTCTCCAGAGTGGAAATTTTTAACTACGTTAAGAATCAGGAATCGTGTGGACGGTCGAACCCGGATATTTTTTAATCCGATGACTTAACAGAATCGGATCCAGTCTTGCTGTTCTCATTTTTCTTCGGTTTCTGTCCCAATTGTGACATATTAATACTAATAAAAGCGAAAGATTTTAACACGAAGCAGCACACGAAGCGAAAACAAACAAATTTGCCGCCAAACTCGCACATGTAATTGGCTTTTGCGCATGCTCTGTTGACAATATTTACAGAGGAGTCCTGGATACTAGAGTGAATCCAGATACGTGTGGACGCGCAAACTTTCAAATCCTCTACAAAAAATTTGCGGATTCAAAAATATCCGGATACGTGTGGACGGGGCCTCATTCTCCTGTTTAACAGATCTAGATACAGTTGCCTAATTATATTATGATCAGTTCTGGTACCTGAAGAAATAGAATTCGCAACAATGCCCTCAAACTTCCGAACATTCAAATGATCATCTTGTCGCTGTTTGAACCATCTCACTTCCGGACCCACAAGTGTCCAATGATGTGTTGTTATTCATGTCTTCACACGTTTTCTGTAGATAGGTTGAGAGATTTTTGTAATTCATCATAGAGAGTTTTGAATTGATGATCATTTCTCTATTCTCACAACCACTCAACTTATTTTGAATTGGGACTGCTGGGAGAAGATAAATGTTGATCAATCTAGTGGGAATCAAACAACAGGAAATTTGCATGATGGCCTCATCTACTATAAGCACCAAAATGCTTTGACACTTTCTTTTGTAAGATAATTATAGCCAATTGTTTACTATCCTCATGAGAGAATTTGAAGAACGATGATCGTAAAGCTTTTTGGTAGTTGTAGTTAATTGACACAATCACGCAAATTCCCTAATTAAAGAAAGTTTGACTTAGGGAAAGCGCTCGCATAAACTGTCTGTTAAAATCTGCTCAGTTCTGAAATCCGACTTTTCAGTTTTTACTTTACATTAGTTGTTGATCAACAAAAGTTTACGCGGTATGTTTGTCGCCGTATGGTTGGGTGTTAAGCTGACGTTTCGAGCATTAGCCCTTCGTGAGAGCAGTCGAGCAGTCTGTGTTGACTATTGTTGACCACACTCATAGTGTCAGTTAATTTGTGTTTCACTTATTAACAGTGGATTTTTTTATGCGTTTGTGATCAACTTATAAGAAAGAATTGCAACAAAGCTATCAGAATATTACTGTAGATTGTTATTTGTTGTTGTCGTCACGGTCATCGCTTCATTTGTCACTGTCACTGATAATGTCAATATTGTTGTCAGTGTCAGCTTTATTGTCATTTTCCTAAAGTGAGAAAATGCAGGGCGAATGGATCCGTTTGTGTAAAATATAATTGATAGAAGTTTTTGAACCTTTTTAAAAAAATTCTTTTATTCCTAAAAGTAATAAATGATGAGTGGCCAATTTCTTATTACTTGTTTCCATATCCTTCCTATTGATGGGTTGGGAGAAATTCACATTTCATCTAAGAAAGTTTGGAGTGAATGATCAACTTTCATATTCTCGAAAGATATCGATATTATATTGATACTGTGTTAATGACGAGAGATAATAGAATATTGGTGTCGATAATAACCATCCAATACTGGTCAGCAGTGGAAAGTGGAAGCGTGACTTTCGTAATAGTTGTGATTACGTTTAGGAGTTTGTATTAAAGATATTTGTTGACTCTGTTGTAAACAGCCATATCGGGAAAGTCCCTGAGGCTTTTGAATCAGTAGTATTGACAGCAATACGGTATTGCCCACAATAAATTTGTTGACTTACTTTTTCGATTCTCACAACCAATGTTCTTTCCGGACTTACAGATAAACGTTTATGACATATTTACCGACAAACACTAGTGTTAAGGTGAGTTATCTCTGGTATCTGTAACAAGTCAGACGGTGGAAGTGATTGCAGGTTGCGCTGTGTTTTGCTAGTGTCCTTAGTTTTTCATTTACTGTTATGGTTTTCTGGTTTTGTCATTCTTTAACCCGGAAACTGATCTAAATTTTTATTACTTATTTAGTTGCATCAACTGGGCTGCGTTTTCTAACTACATGTTAAAACTATTCTCAAGATTTTGTCGTAACTTTACTAACCTCAAAGATTAAACCCAGTTGTTTCCTCAGAAGCTTTTTTTATTGAAAACTATTCAGCTTTCACTGACGTTTCGCACTGTATGTCGAGTGTTTTTATTCAGCTATATTTCAAAATTTGTATCGTTTCCAGTAAACAAAAATACTGTTCTTGATATTTGGAAACTGAACCACTGATCGTAACTTGATTTAATGTCAAAATATGAAAATAGCATGTCTATAAAATTTAGCTGTTTTAACCTGAAGGCATTTTAGTCGAGTTTCATCCAAGTAACAGCTGTTTTTTTATAAAGTCCATCAAGTCTTTTTTAATTTTGCAATGAATGCGAAAAATTATTTACACTTGTGTCTCCTTTCGCTAGCCAAGGTTTAATAATATTTGCATTTACAGCCGAGAGTGGATAACCATAAATCTAACTCTTTCGTTATTGCATACGTAAGTAACTAAAATATTCATTCAGCAATCAGTACAGGCATACTAACTCTTTTTATGGAATAAGAACAAGATAATTTTTGAGGCATATTATTTTAACGTTGAGGCAATATGTTGAGTTAAAAACTTCGACCTGTATGTAGCACCTAGCTAACTGAAAAGCGCTTCGATGGTCGAAACTGACAAACAGCATTAGAACTAACTTAGAATAGTCGGTCTGTCGTGAGATCAAAAATTAATCTCTTTATGAATGTATAAGGGATAATCCAGACCTTATTTGGAGCTTATTCTTAAACACGGAGCGAGCCAACAAAAGGCAAAACTCTGCCTTCTTTCGACTCCAGGTTCATAATCCGTTAATGGATTCGAAAGTTAATGGAACGAGTGAATGTTTGAAACTACAGGCTCCTCAGTTATGGGCTCCCTGTGCATTCGGGAGTTTTCTTTTTACAAAGAAACACAAAATTATTACTTTCAATTCGGAACTGAAGGTATATAGGTCACAGGTCCAAAATATCGCATTCAGAAGCACCAGCAATAAACGGTTGAAACAAATGCTGCTGCTAAATATCGTCCATTCACACCGATGAAGTTCAAGTAATTTTTCTTTTGTTAATAACAGGTTGAGTGACAAAATCAGAAGAGGAAGCCATAGAACTAAACGTTTTTTCTCTGTCAAAAATATCACAGAATATCAGCCTGAAGAGAAGGAAAAATTGCCAGAAACAGAACTGAGCTGGAATGTTGGTGCAGAGACACGTCATTACTCAGATTTTTGAACGACTACACCACATATACTCCAAACACTTTTTCCAGCTCTGTCAAAATTGCCCGCTAGCTGATTCAGATGGATAAGTGTTATCTGATTCAAGAAGTCTGGGCTCTACTGAATAGCTTGAAGACTATTTTACTACAGATAAGTGCGACTTTTGGCAAAATGCATAGTGGGAAACCCTGGGGCATTCAATTAAGCAATGGCGTCGTTATAAAATTAAAAAATCTTAAAATTTGACGCCATCGACCGATTTTCGAGTTATCACTGAAAAGCTGATTAACTCTCTTCTTTCCATTTCCTGTTTTTGTTATTCATGCGTTCGCGATGTTTACAACATAGCACGATATAAAATGAGTCACGGTCACGTCGCAGCGTTGTTGATGCGATTATTTTGTCCAAATGGAAGATTACTATCAATGACTCATAATTTGATTTAATTTTTAGTGTCCTATGTTCTTAATTCTATAACCAATAAGGTTGCCATAGTTTAAAAAAAATAACTTAAATAAGCACAACCTCGCTCTTTTGGGTTAAGCCCCATATGAAATAAATGTTGCGAAAATAACAACGCTCTTGTTACCGATTCGGATTATAAAGTAACGAATTTCAATATTTTGTCTTGAAACATTGTTATTGCTAATAGTCTTCGCAGCCTCGGGTTGTTTTTGAGTTTTGGGCGATCTTATCTTTGTTGTTTTCATAAAATTGTTCTTATGAGCAAAGCGTGTGTTTCCTAACAATGTCAGATCTTATAAGATTATTTGCCCACCGCTGCAACACCATTAGATTGTTTCATTTTGTACCATTGTTTTCTTAGAGTTTTCCACTAGTTCCATTCTTCTTTTTTTGTTTGATGATTGGACAGTTTAACTTAGATTTTCCAGGGGTTGGTATAACGTTTGTGATTAGTGGGTCTGTGGTGGTCATTTCGTAAGGGAACACGTGTGTACTTTTGTATACCAACATGTCCAATGGGTGAATTTTCAAATAAATAAAACGTTCAAAAAAAAAGCTTAAGAAAAGACGAACAAACTTCATTGTCAAGACTGAATCACAAAAACAACGAGACTATTCATTGTCAAGACAGAGTCACAAAAACAACGAGACTATTTAAATTCTCATTCACTACAAAGGACCCCATTTTCTTAAGACCTCGTTTTAGGACACGCATTAAATGTCAGGAGTAACACTTTCGGCCTGTCATTGTTGGTCAGTTCAGATGAGGGACAGTAAACTCGAATGTTTCTCAAGTCAAATTACAACAGGCCAAGCTCAACAGAGTGCTGTTTAATTCATTGAACCAACAATAGAGACGGATTGTCGGATATCTTTGGCTTTGGCTCACAGAACTTTTAAACATGCAACTGATAATGAACTTTCAAACCCAGGAACAGTGCTAATAATAAGCTATGCAATAACTTTAGCTTGCTGGAAAGTTTGAGACTCAGAGAGAGATGATAAAATTGTGATATTTTGGGTGCGAAAGCCGATAGTTCTCAGTCGTATCACTTATTAAACAGCATTAGCAAGCGAAACAAGAAAAATGTCATTTTGACGATCTCTAACCTGTGGATATCACCCAATCTGCTGAATGTCACACTGGTTGTTTTATATTAACATGAACCTTGTTTAAACACGGAATTCCTGGAAACCTTATCGAAGCGAGGTTGAATTCTAAGAAATTCCCTCTTTTGTTACACAGAGATCTTTGTTGAGCTATAACCGTCCTGTGGAGTTGCCTGTCCAGCGTTTTTATTCAATTACACGGTATTGCGATCTTCAATTTGTCACTGAAAGCAATTATTGCCTGGTGCATTTTCTGCTGTAGTCTGCACGACAAACGTCTTCCGCAATCTTGCTATTAATGACACACCTAACGAGTACAATGTCACGCCACTTCGACCGAGTTTCACGAGTATTTGCCTTTCTGAAAACTTAACGTCCAGATAATTTCCACCAGGTTTTAATTCGTGACTCGGTTAAAGCAGGGAGGTGTATCGTCCTTCGTTTCTTCTGCTCAACAGTGGCAAAATGTCTATTAACTGTAAACATGCACCATGTACTTTTTTCTCTTCATCAGCATCAAGTCTATTGAAATATAGCTGACCCATGAGATTAGTCCCATCAAGCTTAGTATCAGTAAACGGAACAGTATATAGCCAAATTTAATCCCAATTTAGTATATGTAGTATACGAATATATAATATTTCTTAGCTAATCAAGGCAATTTTCAGAGTATTGAACCTTATTCAACTCACCTTAAATTTATTGAATTTCTAGGAATTTGGAATTTGAGAAAAGGTAAAGTTTTAGAACTTTCTACACGACGTGGCCGTTTAACAACTGTGCATCGGTCAAGTTGAGAGCAAGGCGACAGCTGAAGGTAAGTTTAGTATCCTCTCAGTTAGAGCTGATTTACACTTCTCGTATCGTTGTTTAATCTTGTAAGATCTTTTACTCTAAAAAGTTTAATGCGGGTCGTTAACGGTATACGTTCAATATCTTCCCAGTGAGGGTTGATTTACCCTTCTCTTCTTGTAAGATCTTTAACTCTTTTGACGTTTAAGCCGGTTACAGACGAACAAATTTTCCTTGACAAGTTTTACTTGCTCGTGTGTATGAACGACAAATTATTTTTGACAATTTTTGCCTTGACAAGTTTTATTTGCTCGTGTGAACGTAGAAACAAGGTATTCGTTGTAGCCAGCGTTTCAATAGCACAGCGGACGACAAATTAGACAAAACATCGGGCGCTATTTCAGTTATTTTTTTGATCATGTCTTATTTAACCAGTCTCCTTGTTCAAAAACTAGAATGCCAGTTTTTGAACAAGTGGACTTGACAAGGAAAAACTTGAAAATTTTTCCCATAAACACGAGCAAATAAAAATTGCCATGCGGAAACTCGTCAAGGAAAACTTGCTCGTCTGTAACCGCCTTCAGTAATGCGGACAAGTTGAGATGAATTAAGATGAATAAAAGAGCAAACATAGATAGTTCGCTAGATCTTCTCCTGTCAAAAACAGCACAGTGTATGGTATTTATACCCCAATATCTGCGTTTGTTCCTGGGTAAACTGTGCAATTTTTTCTCCCAAGAACATGAAAAATATTCATTCGTGTTGGAATCCGAGTCTCAATTGTTCTTAGGTTGTTCTTAACTTTTAGGCAAATTTGAGCCCCGTTGTTCTCATAAAATGGTTCTTATAAAAAAGCGTGTAGTCCTTGCAAAACTCCGTCAGCTTGCACCCAACCTTGGTGCAAAACAACTTAAATCATATCCGGCCCAACATTTGTTGATTAAATCCTGAAACAAAGACCTCACAGACTGGTGGAGTCTGGTATATCATATAAAACACCTCCCTGCACTTCAAGCTCTGTTGATAGTTAGAGCCCATCCACTGGAACAGGAAGCGCACGAACTTCAACTGAACATGAACTTTAGTATATCAAAACTGAGCTTAGTCGTTCACAGCTCCTTGGGAAAGTGAAATCGTCAAAAAGTGTTTTATTCCCATATTTCCTTTTCTGTTTAGATATCGTTTTACAAAGAATTGGTCTTCTATGTTAAACGGAGCGCGCACATTTTTGATAAGCGTGGCTGAATGTTTCATAATGTTTCGTTGACCAACAAAAGTTGATATGGTATGCTTTTCGCCTTTGGGATAGGTTGAAAGCTGACGTTTCGAGCGTTAGCCCTTCGTCAGAGCAAACTGAAGAATTATGGAGGGAATCATGATTTAAATAGTGTAATGTTAATATATGCGGATCGAAATGTGTGAATTTGCCATTGGTTGAAATTCGGAGAATCTAATTGGCTGAAATGTTCCCAACTATGTAAACGAAAACCTTTCATTGATGTTTGATATACTGAAAACACTACTTCAAGTTACTTAGTCCATCTCCCAATAAGCTTAAACTTCACAATACTCTTTGAAGGTTCAGTAGTTTTTAGGAATCGACTATACTGTGGTGTTTGGAATATGTTCAAGACTGATGATCGTCTGCAAAGCATCACGGAAAATTTTTTATTCACAGTGTCAATACCACGTTGCACACACAATGGCCTCATTCCAAAACAGAAACAGTCGACCAGTTCTTCTTTATTAAAAGTTTATGTTTGGAAATTATTATAAACCAGGTGCCCCACATTGTGTAATATATGCAGTCGTGAAGTCTTGTGTTTAACTGCTAAATTGGAATGGAAGGGACGTGTGTCAGTGACGTGATTGTTACAAATATAAGCGGGGAATCCCCTCGCTTTTTTTTTTGATTCCCGGAAATGAATGGTATTGGTGCTGGTTATTATACTGGATTATGAGCGTTGAACCGTGATCAAAACAACTCGTGGAAATTTCCAGAAGGACCTATTTCTCAAAATGCTCCCCAACTGGAAGTGTGTTTTCTTATTTAACTTCAAAGCCGGAAATGAATGAAGGCAAGTTGTACAAATTCAGTTGACGTTAGTCATTTATAGACTGCAAGAAGTCTCTGTTTCTCCCCAGCTTTGTGTGGAGGTTAAAATCTTTGCCTGACGTACTCGCACATCGATGGAAGCCAACACAGATCCGAAACTTGCACTCAGCTTGTGCTTCGTTTTACCTACCGACTTGTGTAGATTTTACTGATTTGCATGTATCGATTTTGAGCGAGCACAAGTCGATGCAAGTTTCTTTGCTTCGTTTGACTTAAAAACAAATCTGGCCAAATGCCACAAGGACTATGAAGTCGAAGGCCAATACATATTGACTTGGATCGGCAGTTCGTTAATTTGGCGGGAGTCAAACACTGGAGGATAAAATAATGGAGCAACTGCAGGAAGTCTGTATCCGCTGATCAGCAATACTGATCTTATCATCTTACAGCTGAAAAAAACCGGAATATTTTGTATAGAATTTTTGACAAACATAATAGCTGCACAACAAACGCTGCCTGTCTTTGGCTGAAACTTTAAACTGAAACGATTTGCCTGCTTTTTATTAAAAACTGTTCGTCGTCGACGGCTGCAGAAATTTTTTCTTGTTCCTCTTTTTATACGTGTCGTTCAGTCAATTTCAACTTCGTTTTTGTCTGTCATTGAGCTGATACAAAGAACCACAAGATTTTAAGTTTGTCGAATAACAAGACACGCACGTTTTTGCTTTGTTTAAAAAGAAACTTAAAACTTCTGCTTTTGGTATTATACTAAAACGCAACTTAATACATTTTCATGTATAATTTTGTATTTAATCGTCTGTTTAAGCCAAATATTCAATAACGCTTTGCCGCTTTGTCCTCTCGAACTCGATTTTTATCCAGAAACCAAGGCAACACAATTTCCTCCACAATTTTCAAGATTTGCCATTAACAAGCAAAAGTGGTATCGATCCCAATTTCTAGAACCAACCGACACAAAAGCTCGTTTTTAGGAAGTCAGGGTTCCGAGCACAAATGCAAGCGAGCTCAAGAGCAGTTAAACATCCAAGATTTGCATGGACCCAGGTATGTCCTAAGTTTCTGGTTGCGGTACGGCAGTCACTACAAGATTTCCCATCAAAGCTGGTTTTTGTGAGGGTCTTTAGCATTCACGGGATCCGGCCAAGTAAATTTGGCAACGAAAAACAAGTTTATATATATGTGGAAACGAAATTTTAGAAATAAGAACGTAAAATTGAAAATTTGTTCTAACCCACGTTAAGCTAAACAAGGAACTTTTACGTTCAACGAAAAAACGTCATGATCACCTGGTCCTCCCTCCATATGCCGAGATATTTATTGTTTTAGGTTGGTTTTGGAGCTTCGCTGTCAAGCTCATCGAGTACCTGTAGACAGTTTGTGAATTCAGGTTAAGTTCCAAATTCTCATACTTGATTTTTAAGGGACCTAATTTTCGCAATTTCTGCGATTGCCAAAAATTTGGAAATTAAAGGGCAGTTTCGCGGTTGTTTCATACAAAACTGCCGCTTTCCAAAATTATAGTTTTTTTCATTTTGTTCACAGTATATTGATCAAAGCTATTTAATTTGACAAAGAAACCCGTTAGCGAACAGAATTCTCAAGGTTCGAACCATTTTGGCGTTGTATTACGTAAGCCAATAATTTATCCTACGGGTCAACACTAAATTCACTCCAGCACTCATAATTGTAATCCGTTTCAATCGTCCACGAAATTAAGCCATCCACACCGCATTTGTAACGTTGAAGGTAGAATGGTGCTTGAACTATTCGTAGCATCCGCTATTTTTGTATTTTTAGGCCGGTTTTTGCCGACCGATGGAAAGATTGCGCAATCATACCGTGAACAGCCCCTTTAAAAACCCGCGAAAAAACCGTTATCGCAAGAGTTATCGACGCGAAATTCTTTGCTGTAAAACCCGTATACTACTTTATCGTCGGTGTGCGTGATTACAATGAGTCCTTTGTCCTCGTCCTGCTTTTAAACTTCCGTGTTCATGCTCTTTTCCTCAACTCTTCCTTGTTGCGTTCGTCAAACACATAATTTCTTCAGGTCTGGCTCTTTGTAATAGCCCTTTTCACGGTTCCTGAAAAGTAACCAAGCCTTTGTCTGCCATCGAGGCGAAGGTTGATTTGACATTAATTCAAACCCTCCGTGCCTTTGACATACAAATCAGTGATATTATTATGCTAACCAGTTTCACATCTCTAACCCTGTAAGACAAAGGCTTGGTTACTTTTCAGGAACAGTGAAAAGGGCTATTGGCAAACAACATCTCTCTACAGTGTTTTGCTAATTTTCTTTGATCTTTGGATTAGCATCCGTAAATTTTGATTGATAATTTTAGTTGAACTGGAATTTATTAGAGAGTATAGTAGAGACCTGTCGTACTTCTCAAGGATTCCTCCTTTCAGAAAAAATAAAGCGTGCGAACCTGTTTTTAGCTTTGTTGTTTATTATTGGTTAGTTTTGTTCAGTATCAAAAATGTAGCTACGTAAAAATAAATTACGGTCTGTATTCAGTATTTCTGAGACCTGTTTGTTTCAGCAGATCACCATTTGAAAAACACCCTTTTTCTCTCAAATCGCAAAATTTAATTCGGGCGAAATTTGCCTCTACCGTTTTTGTGAAATTAACGTTTTTCTGAAGGTAAGAACAAGGTACTTTTTCCGTTTTTCTCGAACTTGGCCTGGACTTAAACTTATCGTGAAAAAGGTCCGTATTGCTGCGAATGATACGTAGAACCTTCCACAGTGTTTGAATTCACTACATCCGGTTGGTAAAGCTTCGCACAGAAACTTGAACTTCCCATCACGTCGTCTGCAGCGATAACATTCCACCTTGGCATTTCAAGAGAGAAATATTCCTCCATCTTGACTGGATCCATGACTACCAAGACCAGAATCCATTTGAGCATCAAACCTATTGATATCTTTTTGTCTGAACCGTAATAAGGTATCTTTTGAAAGACGCAGGACGCAGAGATATCAACAAATGGTTGATGTGCTTTTGGGGAAGGGTCATTGAGAGAAACTGTAACAATTTGCTACTTTCGATGACAATCACAAATCCTTGTTAGACCGCGAGCTATTCTGCCTTGTCCGAAGAGTCGAAACGCAAATAATTTAACACTCAAGCTCGCATCCGTCTAAACTACAGAAGTAAAAAATAATACCTGTTCGTAGTCGTAATTTTTGGTTAAAAATCTCTTATTTTATATTCTTATGTTTTTCTGGACAATTTATGGTACAATTAACATTTCATTAAAATGTATACCTGCTCTACGGAAGGGAATCCCCCGAAGCCGACGAATCAGGAGGTGACCCGATTCAAAGAAAATTTCTTTTGTTGTTGTTGTTGTTGTTGTTCAGTTTTTGTTACACGTGTCTCTAGTGGCCAGAGAAATGTATTCATTATGGAATAACGGATTAAGCTCGCGTTTATAAGATGAACGACTTCTTTGTTTTGATGAAACCGACTTGAAAAAGTCTGAGAAACACAACAGGTACAGTAGCACAATGTTTATGAGAAGCCAGTTCATTGTTTGCAGACGTCTACATGTAGTCTGAGTCCATCTGTGATCTGTTTTGTCGATTTATGGGCCCAAAGAATAACTAGTAAACGTTAAGATGAAACTATGTACAAGAAGAAACTGATTGATCTCATGATAATATGGATTTGACAATCGGATCAAAAAAGAATCGGTGGTTTGGTTTCCATTTATAAGGAAATTGAACAACTGAAGCGTGTCGTAGCTGTCTTAGTGCTTATTTTTATATCGAGCTTTGGACAATTCGCTTATGACAAAATTCGAGACGCATTCGAGAAACAAATTATGACAAGCCGATCGAAGCCTCTGTTTTTATTGTTCAGTTGAACCGAAGAGCGCTTAGTTTGAGATGTTGTGACGGGCACCACGAAAAAGTTTAAAAACCGAGATTAAGCTATTCAACATATGAAGACTTTAATACCCGGTATTATATAACCCTCCAGTTTCTATAATCCACTGGATCACGATTTATTAACTGGGAACACTACCAACCGCCATTGAAACGGAGCCACGGCTGATCGATCGTGCCACATTGGGTATTTGCGCTCTATATATTTTGCCAATCAACAAGTGTTCATATGGTAGGTTTTTCGCCTTTGGGTTCGGCTGAAAAGTTGACGTTTCGAGCGTTAGCCCTTCGCTAGTGCGCTTTGATTTGCTTGTCGAAATATTTTTAGCTGCTTCTGTAAAAATTCTGCCAATGTATAACCTATCTTCGACCAAAATCTTCAAGATTGTATTTCACACGGCCTTTTCGAAAATTGGGTTCACTGACTCACTGCTGTGTTATAATCAGTCTAGCTTCATTAAAAAAAACTTGTCCTTGAATAAAGAAAGAAAACATTGTTTCTGTAAAGTTCCGTTGGTCCGGTGTTGAGACATCAAACTGCTAAGAGAAAGATAAAAGGGATGAAAATTATTTCTTGACAATTTCAAAGAAACTAACAGATTATGACGCAGTTAACGTTTTGTTCGACCAAAGAGAAAAGTATATGGTTGTGTATCGTTTGTTGCCGGTGATCAAATGTACATCGTCTGTTAAACTCTCGCGTGTTTCAACATGTTCAAAAAGGAAGTTCATTTCAGCGATGCTATTGCCCCCAGCAACTGTTTACATGCAGAAGATTCCGTTGTATCTTTGAAAAAATTGTTTAGTTTTGTAGAATATTTTGCTAAAAACTAAGAAGGTATTTCCAACTGTTATGTTCTTGTTTCACCGCAATTTAGTGTGATTAGATTTTCAAAAAGTTCGCTTTATTATCACTATCACATGCATGCATGAGGCATTCGTATTTCCAATTTTATTTCTAGTATCTTCTTTAGTCGTATATTTCGGGTAGCCATGTAATCATTACAGTATTGTAACTAGGAAGTTCTTCCTATCACGCCCACACAGGAAGGCGTTTGTAGTTCCCTCTTGCAGACATTTAAGGATGTATGCGGAAAGCGCATTCGTATTATTAGTAGACCGTAATGGTTTGTATTAGCAAGGCAAATACCTACACAATCGCCAAAAATAGTTTTACTTTAAGTTTTGGTGTAATTTATTATATAAGTAATTGTTTTCTTATTTTTAAAACCCTTAAATACTCAAGCTTTTTGACCAAATATATATACTTGGTTTCAATATGCCTTGTCCGTTCATCTTAAGATTTGGCATGATTGGTAATTGGCCGAAGATCTCCCAATTAAGGCTGGCCACGTGATAATCTGCCAGTAGCCATGGCTACCAGAGTGAAAAATGACGTCATAATGCAAAATTTCACAATGTTTTGAAAATTTTCATTTTTCGTTTTTTTATAGGTTTGTTTGCAATTCAACCACTAACAGCCGAATATGTGCAAATATGCTCATTTGGAATGTGAAATGTAACTAATTTTGAAAAAAAAAACCCGCAAAAGTCTTATTTTTTTGAGAAAATCCGATATTATTTCCCACGTTTCAAAAACAAATTTTGAAACATCCAACGGGGGTGGCAAATCGAAATACACTTTAAAAAACGTGTTTACTAACAGAACAGCTACTAGAAAAAAATTGGCAAAATATTAAAAACTCTCTACAAAATCTCAAAAAAAATCGAGGGTGTCTAAGGAAAATACTAGAAGAGACTAGCTACACTGTATTTAGAATGTCAACTTGTGATCAGACATTGATATAATATTTGCCATTTCCACTTACATGACAAATTGTTTTCGTATAATTTTTCGCTTTCTTTTTCAATCTTCATTTCATAATGAAATGTGTTTCTATTTACGTAAATAAATATAATATTTTAAAACCAGATTTGCCGAAAAAAATAAATTGGTTATTGCTCTAAACCGTCCAAACGACATTGAAACTTAATTTGGAGTCAAGTTTTTGCCCTACACCCCATCGCCATGTCATTTTTGTCAGAATAGTAGCGTTACTTCAACGTTCAACGGAAGGGGGGATGGAGACACGTGTGAACAGCCAAAAACAGCACATTATCCAACAGTTTTGGCCAATACTGGGTTACCACTGGAATGGCTGGCTTATCCCCAAGAACCACTTTGAAGCCCGTTACACAGGAGCAGGTTTTCCTCGACAACTTTACAGGAAGAACTGTGAAATGACAAAACTTGCTCGTGTGTTCGCGCGACAAGGAAAATATGACAAGGACAAACTTGTCAAGTGACGGAATCTGCTCGTGTACACGTGCAACAAGGAAAACTTGTAACATTTCCTCTTACACTTGGGTAAAAAAAGAGTTCAAGGTCGTGTAAGATCTTGTCAAAAAATACTTTCTGGTGTGTAACGGGCTTCAGAGACTGCTTGGTTAATTGATGTGGCATGATAACACGGACAAAGTAGTCGAGATGTTTTAGAAACGTCTTCAAGACCGGCGAGCGTTAATTGCATTGTCAACGGAAAAGTCTTGAGAACTGTACTCGGGAGAACTTTGTATTGTAGTTTTCTAGCTTGTGACAATGTTCACACAAAGCTTCAAGAGTTGTTTAAGCATTTTGAAGACGACGCCAAGTCGGTGGGTCTCTCACATTCAAAAATTACTTATTTCCTTCCAAACGCTCTGATTGAAAATCCATGAAAAATAAATTACATAGTTGTAACACAACGTTCTTTCCAAATATCGAAATAACGAAACCAGAAGATCATTTAAGTGCACTTAATTAAAACCTTTTCATTTTGTTGACCGAGAGGTGGTAGCTGACAGTTAAAGTTTGAACTCAATTTTCTGAACTTGCCGTTTGGGATTTTGATTATTCTGATTGCGGTTCTTACGTCGCTTCCGTTGCCGTTGGCTCTAAGTACATTTAAGAAAAAAAGCAGGAAAGATAAGATAGTAAAACAACAAAAGAGCCTTTAGAAAACACGCCTGCCATTCTTGGAAGTTTTCGCTATGCCCAAACTTTGTTTAACTTTTGATCATGCATTTGGGGTTTTTCATGTTTCATTTTTTATTTCATAGATTTATTTCATAGTCGTTATTTGAATTATTTTATTTAAATGAAAGTTAAGTAATCCTGTATAGCTTTATATTAAAAGAAAAGAGCATTCGTGGGCACTGTGGTTTGATGATGATAATAATAATAATAATAATAATAATAATAATCGCCTTTATTTATTCAGCACAGAGTAGTCCCTTCAGTCTCAAAGA
>JANRMR010009790.1:0-15577 GCA_025434825.1 Bergia sp. 'catenularis' | reverse complement strand
CCCCCCACACACACACACACACACCACCCCCCGCCCCACTACGTTTTTCCGACTTGCGCTGTACCTGTAGACCAATTATGAACATATCTTTTGCCGTTATATTGGGTGACATCATTACTCAAAACTTATGCAAAATTAATTATGCAATTTTACATTTGAATGAAAACGGTATTTTTGACTAAATTTGTTCTAATTTCTTCTTTTTCTTTTTATTCTTGATTATTTTTAACTTGAGCCTATAAATACATGTTTTATACTTATTTCATTTTTTTTCCTTCGAAAATTCAAGATGGCGACTAAGATGGTCGGATTTTTGTAAAATGACTGTTGCTATAGCACCACTTACTAATTTAAACAGGAGCTTTGTTATGGAAAGTAATTAGCTAATTCAAAGCTGTTAACATGCCAAAGTTCAATCCTTTAAATGTAACCATAGGGAAAATTGTGGGGGGTTCAATTGACACCCCCCTCCCCCCTTGGGTTTTTATGAAAAATACTTTAGACGTCCAACGGTTAAAGAAGATGACGCCTGGATGCAGACTGTAATTTGTCGCATATGGCCAAAGAAAACCAAGAAAATTCATATTTGTTTTAACAAACAGCAAGAAATCCAATATCTGATCACCCAGGAATTTCTCACTGAATAGATGCGGAAAATTATGTAATATCGATGGGGATGATTGGATCGAATGAATGGTAGATCAAAACTTGTGAGTTTGTGTCAGACTTGGTTCTTAACAAATTACATATATGTATGGATGACGCTCATTAGTATGGATGCCATACATTCCTAACATTCCTCAATGCGCTAGTGGGAGGGTATACTACTAATATCGATGGGGATGACTGGATCGAATGAATGGTAGATAAAAACTTGTGAGTTTGTGTGAGAATTGGTTCTTAACAAATTACATATCAATATAACCGAATCTTTGTGGACGAAACGTTTTACATTCTGCCTAATTTGTGCAAATCCAATTTAAACTCTCACTAGATCTCACTACTAAATATTTAAAAATGACAACTGTCTACCAAGACCCAAAACTTTGGATTTCGTTTCCAAGTGATTTACCGTTAAGATAGAATATGATCTATTTGTTTTGGCACTGGAAAACATAGTGTATTGCTAAAGGAGCTTTTGACAAAGATCACATCTGCCGTTACATCTAGGACAACTTTGTTACTGCTGCTGTCGTCTGCTTTGGTAAGAATGCGTGTCTTTTTTGGTGTTAATGATCTCCTTTAAATTCTTGGGCGTCTATTGACCGCAATAATTTTGTTGCCCATTTGGCTAAGGTGATGATCTCAAATAAGGTAAGTGCCTACGAATGATATTAACAATACTGAGTAGACGCTGCTTAAAATTTAATACTAGGGGATATTCGTAGACTTTTTGCATGCTGTAGTACTTGTAATATCTTAGACAAATGGAAATACTAAGCAATGTAGTACGTGGATTGAAAAATCATTGTTCTAAAATTAAGCACCCGAATAACAGATAAAATTCCAAGGTTGTTTTCAATGTTTGGGAACATGAAAACTATGTCCCACAAGATAGTTCAAAGACCGTTTTTCGTTATGGTAGATATCCCGAAAAATCTTTTAACAGCATACTCATACGACAGCACTTATCAGCACAATATATTGTTTCTTGTGTTAGGTATCTGGATGGAAACATGATTACAAGCATTCCCAACGGCGCCTTTAACAAAATAGAGCAACCTGCAAGTCACAAAATCACGTGAAAATTGGAAAAAAAGCTAAACAAAAACCATATCCTTCTCCTGCACGTCGAACAAAGAAATACAAACGATTATAACTCATTCACTAAACACTTTCAGGCTCCATACAAGGGAGTGAAAGAAGGAATACTTTAGATTGCCTTTGCTTTTAAATGAGTAGTATCTCTTAAGCAAATGTGGCCTCTGTTCCCCAAGCAAGTACTGTGCAATACATGATTATATTTATATCCACAGCGACTTATTTTCACTGAGTAAAACTTGGGACAATGAATAATGTATTAGATGCTGCGCAAAAAGCTCACAACCGTATTAGCATATTTTGGTCCTCTCGTATTTTTGCTGTGGAAACTGTGTGCAATGAATACCTAGAAAAGTACGCTGCGATTTCTGTGGGCAATAAACAAACTTATGTAAAGTAGGGGGCTGGATCGTGTTTAGCTCACTCGCATAACTGACTTAAGCAGGTTTGAATTAATATAATTTCTTAATTACATTGATTTACGACAAGAAAGAAGATGAATTGTTCCCCCTCCCCCTTGGTCTTAATTTTTGATGAAAAAACTTTGCCATCCGATGGTTAAGAATGTTCTAACAAACTAGTAAACTAGTATGAATGTGATATACAAACTACAACTATGTTGCTTCTTCTGTTGAAACATTACACTTTTAACGGAAAAGAGAAAGACCTTTACTCTTGGTCTCATTTTGTGATAAAGAAGCTTGTCCGTTTGGTCATCACGGCCATTTCTTTAAAAAAAACTTGTTAAATTTAAGTCCATGACAAGTTTTTGATCCAAACAGAAAGAAATCGGTTTTTGTTATTAATCACGCTTATGGTAACACGCTCGTACCTAATTAAAATGAAGACGGTGCAGTGATCTCTAGTGTGTACATTTTCCTTGACTTATTATATAAACGAGGTCTTGAGATGGAAACCTAACTAAAGTTAACCAGCTGCGAGCAGGCAGAGCGTATGGGTGCACTACTATCAAACCTGAATCTATTGAAAAGTCACAGCAAACTATCTATTTCCATCAAAAAGCCGAATCTTTTGTCAAGTACTACTGCCAACTTACGTGTAAAAATCCTGTTTCTTTGAAGAGGCTTAGAGGGACGATTCAATTTCACAGCTCAAGAACTTGACTCGTACACACTACAACTGTGATGACTAAGTTATATATACTTGTCTGTTCATATATAAATCAAAGATTCACGGATGGTGGAAGACGCAGGTTGCGAGTTGGAACCTGCCGTGGAATGACAAAGCAAAATTCGAATCGATCTTAAACCATAAGTAAAGGTAATAAAATTACTTCACAGAAACATCGATTTGCTTTACAAATTAGTCGATTTTCAAAAGAAGTGAACTGCTACACGTGTGGTATACAGATTTTCGTTCAAAAAAACTGGTTTTTTATGGCTACAGGTTTAAAAAGCATGTTGGAGTTTGCGCAATGCAAATCAACCTGCAATTTACAAAACCACGTGCAAATTGGAAAAACCAATACCAAAGCCATAATATTAAGCTTGTACGTGGAACAAAGAAATGCACACTCTTACGATCCAGTCACTAAAACCTGTTCACGCCCCAAACAAGGGAGTGGAAGATGGAGAACTTTAGATTACCTTTGCTATATGTGGGAATAGTTTCTATAAGTAAATAGAGCCTCGTCTCTTTCGCAAGTACTGCGCAATAAATATTTAAATCCGGAGTGTCTCATTTTAACTGATTAGAATTCTGGGCAATGAATAATATATTAGATACTGCGGAGAAAGCTCACACCCTATTAGTATATTCTGGTCCGCTACTATTTTTGACTAGGAAATTGTCTGCAATAAATACTTATAAAAGTACGCATCGATTTTTGCTGAGCAAAGAACGAACTTATGTTGAGCAAGGGGCTGAATCGTCTTTAACTCACTCGCATAACTGACTTAAGCCGGTTTGAATTGATTTAATATCTTGACTATATTGATTTATGACGCGAAAGAAAATGGATCTAACTGATCTCCCTCCCCCTTGGTCTCATTTTTTGATCCAGTGAAAAACTTTCGCCATCCAATGGTCGAGAATATTCTAACAATTGAATATTTGAACAAGGAAACTAGTATGAGTGTGATACACAAACTACAACTATGTTGCTTGTTTTGTTGAAGCATTAGAGTTTTAACGGGAAAGAGAAAAGCCTTCAGTTGATCTCCCTCACCCTTGGTCTTATTTTGTGATGAAGAAACTTGTCCGTTTGGCCATCATGCATCATGGCCATTTCTAAAAAAGACTCGTTACATTTAAGTCCATGACAAGTTTTTAATCCAAATAGAAAGAAATTGTTTTTTGTCATTAATCACACTTATGGTAACATACTCGTACCTAATTAAATGAAGGTGGTGTAGTGATCTCTAGTGTGTACATTTTCCTTGATTTATTATCTTAAAGAGGTCTTGAAATCAAAATCTACCTAAAGTTAACCAGCTACGAGCAAGCAGAGCGTATGGATACAGTACTATTCAAAATTGAAACTGTTGAAAAGTCACAGAAAGCTTTCTATTTCCAATAAAAAACCGAATCTTTTAACGAGTACTAATTCCAACTTTCCTGTAAAGATCCCGTTCTTTCGAGAAGCTTAGAGGGACGATTGAATAACACAGCTCAAGAGTTTTGACTCGTACACACTACAATTGTGATGACTCAATTACATGTACTTGTCTGTTCATATATAAAACAAAATTCACGGATGGTGGAAGACGCAGGTTGCGCGTTGGAACCTGCTGTGGAATGACAAGACAAAACACGAATCGATCTTAAATCATAATTAAAGATAAAAAAATTACTTGACAAAAACATGGATTTGCTTTACAAGTTAGTCGATTTTCAAAAGAAGTCAACTGCTACACATGTGATATACAAATTTTCGTTCAAGAAAATAAGTTTTTTTCATGAACAAACATGGCCATTTAGTCGTCATGGCCATTTCTAAAAAAAACACTTCGATATCTTTAAGTCCATGAAAAGTTTTTAATCTAAACGACAAGAAATTGTTTTTCTAGTTATTAATCATACTTATAGTAACATATTTGTACCTAATTTAAATGAAGGCGGTGCAGTAATCGCTAGTAAGTACTTAAAGTTTTTAATGTAAACGAAACGAAATTGTTTTTTAGTTATTAATCATACTTATAGTAAAACATGTGTACCTGACTTAAATGAAGTGCAGTGATCGCTAGTAGGTTCATTTTCATTGACTTATTCTATAACAGAGATCTTCAGATCGAAACCTAACTCAAGTTATCCAGCTTCGAGCAGAGCGTATGGATATCATAAAATACACTACTAATCAAAACTGAAACTGTTGAAAAGTCACAGCAAACATTCTATTTCTAACAAAAACCGAATCTTTTAACGAGTACTACTGCCAACTTTCGTGTAAATATCCCGTTTCTTTGGAGAAGCTTAGAGGGACGTTTAAATATGCAGCTCAAGAGCTTGACTCGTATACACTACTGTTGTGATGACTAAGTTAGATGTATTTGTCTGTTCATATATAAAAAAAAGATTCGTGGATGGTGGAAGACACAGGTTGCGAGTTGGAACCTGCTGTGGAATGACAAGACAAAACACGAATCGATCTTAAATCATAAGTAAAGATAATAGAATTACTTGACAAAAACATCGATTTGCTTTACAAGTTAGTCGATTTTCAAAAGAAGTCATCTGCTACACGTGTGATATACAGATTTTCGTTCAAGAAAATAAGTTTATTTATGGCTACAGGTTTAAAAAGCAGGTTGTAGTCTGCGCAATGCAAATCAACCCGCAATTTACAAAAACACTTGCAAATTGGAAAATAAATCTTAGAAATCTAATATTGGCTCTGTACGTCGAACAAAGAAATGCAAACGATTATGACTCATTCACTAAACACTTTCACGTGACATACAAGGGAGTGGAAGAAGGAATACTTTAGATTCCCCCTGCTTTTTTGTGAGTAGTATCTCTTAAGTAAATATAGCCTCTTTTCCTACGCAAGTATCGTCGGCCTCCATCCGTCTCAAGAGAGAATGGCTGCACCAAAGTTTAGTCACTCCCGTGCATTACATTTTCTGCTGTGGCCACATAAACCAATGTGGGAGTGGCAGTCTCTGTTGCATGTTGGACAGATGTAGGTTGTGGGTGATTGCCCTGCGGATCTTGACTTGCGAATGGCTCTTTTCCTCCTCAACGAGTCGATGCGGCTTCTATCCGCTTCCTTCACCCCGCTCTGGATGGCAGACTTCCAGGGTCCACGCGAATCAGCAAGGCTTTCCCAAGACTGGATGTCAATTCCTGCACTTTTCAGGTCCCGCTTGCAGACGTCTTTAAATCGTAGTCGGGGACGGCCCCGAGACCTAGAGCCCTCTGACAGTTCATCATATAGCAGATCTTTTGGGATGCGGTGCTCATCCATACGGTGAACGTGACCAAGCCAGCGAAGGCGGCGTTGGCTCAGAAGGGCGAAGACAGTTGGAAGACCTGCACGTTCCAGCACTTCAGCATTTGGTATCTACCATCGGATTCCAAGAATTCGTCTGAGGCAACGGAGATAAAAGGAGTTTAGTCTCTTCTCCTGGGCGGAATACGTGGTCCATGTCTGACTGGAATAGAGTAGGGTGCTGAGAACACAAGCTCTGTACACCTGCATCTCAGTGTTCACCGTCAGGTTGTTATTTGACCACACCCACTTGTGAAGTTTGGACATGATCCCCACGGCTTTCGCGATTGTAGCGTTGATCTCTGACTCAAGAGAGAGGATCGAGGTTATTGTGGACCCCAGGTACTGGAAGCGGTTGACTGAGTTGAGTTGGTTGTTCCCGATGTGTATGTTTGGAGGGGAGACGGTGCTCTGACCCGTGACTTCCGTCTTCTTGAGGCTGATGGCTACGCATGTACTGTGCAATAAATGATTATATTTATATCCACAGCGACTTCTTTTCACCAAGTAAAACTTGGGGCAATGAATAATGTATCAGATACTACGCAAAAAGCTCACAACCGTATTAGCATATTTTGGTCCTCTCGTATTTTTGCTGTGGAAATTGTCTGCAATGAATACCTAGAGAAGTACGCTGCGATATCTGTGAGCAAAACACAAACTTGTGTAAAGTAGGGGGCTGGATCGTGTTTAGCTCACTCGCATAACTGACTTAAGCAGGTTTGAATTAATATAATTTCTTAATTATATTGGTTTACGACGAGAAAGAAAATGAATCTAATTGTTCCTCCTCCCTCTTGGTCTTATTTTTTGATGAAAAAACTTGGCCATCCGATGGTTAGGAATGTTCTAGCGACATATTGAATATTAGAACAAGTAAACTAGTATGAGCGTGATATACAAACTACAACTATGTTCTTGTTCTGTTGAAACGTTATAGTTTCACGGGGAAAGAGAAGGGGCTTCAATTGATCTCCCTCCCTTTTGGTCTTATTTTTTTATGAAGAAGCCTCGCTCTTTGGTCATCATGGCCATTTAAAAAAGAACTGGATAACTTTAAGTCCATGACAAGTTTTTAATCCGATAGTAAAGAAAATTTTATTTGATATTAATCATACGTACGGTAACAAACTCACACCTAATAACAAATGAACTAGTATGAGTGTGATATATAAACTACAACTATGTTGCTTGTTTTGTTGAGACATTTCAGTTTTACGGGGAAAGAGAATAGGTCCTTAATTGATCTCCTTCCTCCTTGGTCTTAATTTTTCATGAACAAACATGGCCATTTAGTCGTCATGGCCATTTCTAAAAAAAGACAACTCGATATCTTTAAGTCCATGAAAAGTTTTTAATGCAAACGAAACGAAATTGTTTTTTAGTTATTAATCATACTTATAGTAAAACATGTGTACCTGACTTAAATGAAGTGCAGTGATCGCTAGTAGGTTCATTTTCATTGACTTATTCTATAACAGAGATCTTGAAATCGAATCTTAACTCAAGTTATCCAGCTGCGAACAGAGCGTATGGATATCATAAAATACACTACTAACCAAAACTGTAACTGTTGAAAAGTCACAGCAAACATTCTATTTCTAACAAAAAGCCGAATCTTTTGTCGAGTACTACAGCCAACTTTCGTGTAAAGATCCCGTTTCTTTGGAGAAGCTTAGAGGGACGTTTCAATTTTACAGCTCAAGAGCTTGACTCGTACACACTACAGTTGTGATGACTAAATTATATGTACTTGTCTGTTCATATATAAAACAAAGATTTACGGATGGTGGAAGACGCAGCTTGCGAGTTGGAACATGTTGTGGAATGACAAGACAAAACACGAATCGATCTTAAATCATAAGTAAAGATAAGAAATTTACTTGACAAAAGCGTGGATTTGCTTTACAAGTTAGTCGATTTTCAAAAGAAGTCAACTGCTACACATGTGATATACAGATTTTCGTTCAAGAAAATAAGTTTTTTATGGCTACAGGTTTAAAAAGCAGGTTGTAGTTTGCGCAATGCAAATCAACCTGCAATTTACAAAACCACGTGCAAATCGGAAAACCAATCTTAAAACTCTAATTCTAGGTCTGTACTTCGAACAAAGAAATGCAAACGATCATGACTCATTCACTAAACACTTTCACGTTCCATACAAGGGAGTGAAAGAAGAAATACTTTAGATTGCCTTTGCTTTTAAATGAGTAGTATCTCTTAAGTAAATGGGGCCTCTTTTCCTACGCACGTACTGTGCAATACATGATTATATTTATATCCACAGCGACTTATTTTCACTGGGTAAAACTTGGGGCAATGAATAATGTATTAGATACTACGCAAAAAGTTCACAACCGTATTAGCATATTTTGGTCCGCTCGTATTTTTGCTGTGGAAATTGTCTGCAATGAATACCTAGAGAAGTACGCTGCAATTTCTGTGAACAAAAAACAAACTTATGTAAAGTAGGGGGCTGGATCGTGTTTAGCTCACTCGCATAACTGACTTAAGCAGGTTTGAATTAATATAATTTCTTAATTATGTTGATTTACGACGGGAATGAAAATGGATCTAATTGTTCGTCCTCCCCCTTGGTCTTATTTTTTGATGAAAAAACTTGACCATCCGATGGTTCAGAATGTTCTAACAACATATTGAATATTAGAACAAGTAAACTAGTATGAGTGTGATATACAAACTACAACTATGTTGCTTATTTTGTTGAAACGTAAATTTTTAAGGGGGGAAGAGAAAGGGCTTCAATTGATCTCCCTTCCTCTTGGTCTTATTTTTTGATGAAGAAGCTTGGCCGTTTGGTCATCATGGCCATTTCTAAAAAAAACCTCGTTAAATGTAAGTTCATGAAAAGTTTTTAGTTCAAACAGAAAGAAATAGTCTTTTTTGTCATTAATCACACTTATGATAACATACTTGTACCTAATTTAAATGAAGGCGTTGCAGTAATCGCTAGTAAGTACTTTTATCCTTGAGTCGTTATATAACAGAGTTCTCGAGATGGAAACCTAACTCAAGTTATCCAGCTGCGAGCGAGCAGAGCGTATGGACATCATAAAATACACTACTATTCAAAACTGAAACTGTTGAAAAGTCACAGCAAACTTTCTATTTCCAACAAAAAGCCGAATCTTTTGTCGAGTACTACTGCCAACTTACGTGTAAAGATCCCGTGTTTTTAAAAAAGTTTAGAGGGACGTTTCAATTTCACAGCTCAAGAGCTTGGCTCGTACACACTACAACTGCGATGACTAAATTATATGTACTTGTCTGTTCACATATAAAACAAAGATTCACGGATAGTGGAAGACGCAGGTTGCGAGCTGGAACCTGCTGCGGAATATCTGGGCAAAACTTGAATCAGTCTTAAACCATTAGTGAAGGTAATAGAATTATTTTACATTAAAATCGATTTCCATTTTAACTTAGTTTATTTTCAGAAGGAGTGAACTAATATACGTGTGGTAAACATATCTTGGTTCAAATAATAAATGTTTACGACTACAAGTTTTGGAAAAAAGCGGGTTGTAGTTTGCACAATGCAGAACAACCTGCAAATTGCAAAACCACGTGCAAGTTTGAAAAAGTCAAACTAAAACCATAACATTAGGTTTGTACCTCGAGCAAAGAAATGCAAACGGTTATGACTCAATCACAAAACAGTTTCACGCTCCATAAAAGGGAACGGAAAAAGGAGAAATTTAGATTGCCTTGCGCTGTGTATGTGAGTAATATCTATTAAGTAGATGGGGTCTCTTTTGCTAAGTAAGTATCGTGAGTGAATAATTAATTAAGCCACAGCGTCTTGTTTTTACTTTGTAAAATTCTGGGCAATGAATAATATATTGATGCTGTCCAAAAATATAACAACCCATTTAGCATATTCTGGCCTGCTGGGGTATTTTTTGTTTCTTGCTGTGGAAATTGTGTGCAATGAATACTATTAAAAGTACACTGTGATTTTTGCTGAGCAAAGAACAAACTTATGTATAGTAAGGAACTAGAATGTGTCGCATAACTGACTTAAATCGGTTGGACTTGATTTAATTTCTTGATTATGTTGGCTTATGACGCGAAAGAAAATGGATCTATTTGATCTCCCTCCTTCGGTGGCCGAGAGCGACAATGGAAAGTGATAACTGAAATTGATTATCTCAAATTCGTAACTGCTTAATCAAGTTACGAATTGCAAAACGCAAACTCGAAACTGAGAACTGAGAACTGAAATTAAAGGGAATCTTTCACGACTGAATCACCGGATTTGCTCTTTTCCAGAAGTTACATTTTTACGGTATTTATCCAAAGAGTTTTAAAAGAAACTATTTTACTGTGCTGTGTACTGTGTGTTCTGTTATTGTTTTATGCGTTTCAAAGCACTTTACTATTTTGTGTTCCGGCCCGGAACATAAAATTGATAACTGCAATCCAACTTAATCGCCGCCTAAGACAGACTATCGGTACCATTTGCCTCTTGAAAAGCTTAGATTGGTATCTGAACAGTGTCTGTTTATAGATATTTTAGACTGAAACGACTTGCAGTAAACCTTGAGCATGCGCAAAGCCGTGGAAGAGCCCTTTTAAGAATTGCGAATCTCAAACTCGTAAGTGGTAATTCATACCACAAATTATTTTCTCCTTAATGCGAAACTCGAACTGCCGATTTCGCCCATCCAAAATTGCAAGTCACAATTGAAAATTCGATTTACTGAACTTGCTGAACCAAAGTTGCAAGCCGCAACTTAAAACTCGCTGATATATTTTTTGCAGCCGCCTGCCCACTTTCGGTTTTCCCCACTGCAGCTGGCAAACAGAAATTTTCTCTTTGTGAATTTCGAGTATGCCAGTTTCCACGATCCCGTCCCCCAACCCTCAGCTTTTTACTACAGCCGTGGAGGACTGGGTCGCGTTGGGGATTTTAACATTGCGGAAGCAAGGAAAGAAGGTGAGTGGAGATGCGTGCTATTTTATTATGAGTGTCCAGTGAGCAGCACAAGAGTATGACAGATTTAATTTCTCTACCCTCCTACGCGTTTCGTCTGATTCTTCAGACTTCGTCAGAGATTTATAACTGATTTTCTTTAAATTTCTTTGTTTTATTTGTTTTTTATTTTTTATTTTTTATTTTTTTTAACACAAGTAAGATGTCTTGGGTAGTTGCGTAGACTTTTTTATTTTCCAACGCGTTTCCGGCGTCCCTTCTGAGACTTTGTCAGGGATTATGATTTAACATACAACTACAGGCAGCATATATAGACACATAGATGTTTTAAATTGGCGCTAACCATGCGGCCCCAAAAATATTCAGCCAATTTACCACACAACGTAATGCGGGCGTTTATATCTTAACGCCTTTTCAGCATGATTAATTTCCGCTGGAACATAATTTTAACACGTATGTAACTATTGTACGTGTCTTTATATGCTGCCTGTAGTTGTATATTAAATCAAACTCCCTGACGAAGTCTGAGAAGAGACGAAACGCGCAGGAGAATAAAAATATCTATGCAACTACCCAAGAAGTCTCCCTTGTGCTGTTCACAAGTCTTTTTATATGAAAAAAAAACTAGACAAAACGCGTAGAAGAATAAAATAAGTCGATACAACTACCCAAGAAGTCTCCCTTGTAGCTGCTCACAAGTCTTTTATCAAAACTTAAAAAGAAAAGAAGCTTTTGATATTAGTGTTTCTACGTTCCGTTTCTGGACGTGCTTCTGTTTAAAAAATCATGAAAAGAACACCATTTAATTTTGTACTTTCCAAAATCTATTGAATAAGTATTTGTGCTTTCCATTCGAGTCGTTTCATCCAGCTAATACAAGAGATCTTTTATCAAAGGAGAGTTAATGCGTTACAAAGGAAATAGCTGAAGTTCGTAAAAGCATTCGTCAACACACGCGGCCTCTTTTGGAAGCGACTCGGATTACGCGGTTACTCCTGCCACTTTTTGCTTACGCTGTTTCGCGAAGTGATTTACTCAGAACGAAAGAAATGGGTGATCTAGGTGGTAAATCTATTGTACTACATACATTCAACTATATACAACAGCAGCAATAACTGCAGCTGTCTCAATATCAAGAGAATTATACAAAAATATTTACCAGTTATAAATTGCATTATTAGTTATAAATCAAATAAAACACTAGCTAATCTGTGTAAATAAATAATTTTCGGTGATGAATAATCATTTTTCCACCCCAGATGAAACAATTTACATAATCTAATTGAATTAGTCTTTGCTAATTCCCAGCCAGCTTTGCCCTTCCGGGTTTTTTTAAACGTTAGATCATCATGTTGATTACATTTTAAAGGAGTTTAAAGGAACCCTAAATTGTAAAGAAAATCAGTTGTAAATCCCTGATTAAGTCTGAAGTATCAGACCAAACGCTTAGGATAGAAAAAGCAATGCAAGCTTCAGTCTTGTGCTGTTCACTGGACACTCAAAAAAAGATAGATCTTAATGTCTCAGACAAAAACATTGTGAACCGCTCATAGCGGTCTGGCTAAGTCCCTCGACCACTGAACCAAACACTTGTTGTGAACAGGCAGCTGAAATGCCCCGCGGGAAGCACCTGTATATGTCTGTCTGTCTGTCTGTCTGTATGTATGTATGTATGTACAGGTGTATACAATTTTTGCTTAGGCTTGTTCTTGTGCTTATCTAAAAGTGTGAACCAGATCTAGATTAAAGGTCTTAAATTATGCCTTGCCCTACTTGGGAATAACTGTATATTAAGTAGTCATAATTATAGTTTAAAATAATTCATGTGATCCTTTTTACATGAGAAGTAGCGGCATAAACAACAACAGACAGGCCCATAGCTTGGTTTCTAAACAGGGAGGTTCCTTTTTCATTAACCGGACCATTTTAGGGGTTGGCGATTTTGGCGAGCGCCGAAGGTGCAAGTTTCTAGGGGGTCCGGGAGCATGTTCCCCTGGGAAAGTTTTTAAACATTGGCTCTCTGAGACGCCGTTTCGTGCATTTTTTATGAAAGATTTGTGAGCAGCAAATAAACAGGTTCCTCAGACAAAATCTCTCGGTGTGCATATCGACGAGAACCTCCGATCCCCCGGAACATCCCCAGCCTACGAGCTTGACAGAGATATGCGCCTGCACGGGATCTGAATAGTTCAGTACTCATGTTATTCTGACCGTAAAATTACTGTTGAATAGCCACTTTAAACCAAATATCACAATCAAACAACGTTGTATAGGTCTTAAGGTATAATATTCCTTAAAATATTAATGCACAACTTTGCCCACTCGATGTAGTTTGACCACTGAGTTTAAGCTTCTCGTTCTCACGTTTCTCCAAAAAAAGAAAAAGCATTTTTTGTTGTTGTAATCTTTGGAACGGAAAACTTTAGATGGTTTTGATATCGCAGATCCTTCTGTTCTAAGCATCTACCATCTTGTCTTCGTTGATCTCCCGTTATTATGATCTATCGAGACCAAGTTTGAAAGTTGAAATGTTCCCAGAAATTACCTTTCAAATAATCAATTATCCATACACAGTATCACTGAGCACGATGTCTTGCTCTAATGCAAAGACATTTCCTGGTCAAGCATTAAATCACATTTCGACCTTGTAAAGCTGTTTATGTAAGAAAGATAAATTCTAAAACATAAATACGAACATGGACAGAATGTAGCACGTGAAATTTACTTACTGGAGTAACTTTCAAATTTGATTTTTAAATCGCCCTCGGAAGAGACATATTGTTTCATTCGTCATGTTCGACACGGTGAATTCGCGCCAAGCATCGCAGAGCCTACTGGGATTAGTGTATCAGCCTCTCTTTTGCCGATTCGAACTCCACTCGACTTTTATCTCGGGTCCGAATTTTCTCCTGCCCGATGGACCACCTCTGAGTTCCCCAGGACGAATTACCTATTTTTTTTTACTAACTTTTAATCCTAAAGGAAGCGAAATAATCATTCAGTTTTGTGTTGAAAGTTCATGCAAGTATCCTGCTTCTGTAATTTGAATATTGGCTTCCGTTATGTGATTGTTCTGTTTGTGGTCGATTACGAATTTGAGACCCTCGTGTCTCTTATACCAATCAATAGAAGTCTAAGTTCCTATCTTTACACCTTTTTGTTTTAGGACAAAATTAGGCCGGAGCCTGATCAGCCTCAACGAAAAAACGTCAAGAGATACTAGTGGCAAACCATTCACTTATTCCCGAGGTTTGAAACGCTATCAGCTGATAGAAACCACTGCTACCCGTGGATTTCCTTATGAATGCTTATGAAGTGCTTATGCATTATTATTCCTGACTCGTATCAGCCAAAGGTCTTGAGTTCCAACCCTAGTTCAAAGGGTATTTTCACGGCTTTGCGCATGCTCCGGGATTTTATGACAAAATACTGTTTCAAGCCAAAATATCTATCAACAGCAACTGTTCAGATACCAATCTAAGTTTTTCAAGAGGTATATGCCAAGGATGGTTTGTTTTAGGTGTCGATTAAGTTGGATTGTAGTTATCAATATTTATGTTCCGGGCCGGAACATGAAGTAGCAATTGCTCTAAAATGCACAAAACCTTGACAGAAGTGATTAATCATTGGCGATTTAGTTGATAAAAATATTCTCTTTTAAAACCGTTTGCACAAACAATGTAAAAATGCAACTTCTGAAGAAGCGAAAACCATCAATTCAGTCATGAAAGAGCCCCTTTCATCGGTTAAACAGCTGCAAGCGGAACGTTTCGATTTGATACTAAAATAATATTTTTTCATATAAACTATGTAGAAAGGTCACAGCAAGTATTCTATTTGCTTTTTTCTCGAGTATTAAGCCAACTTTTGGTGAAAAGACTGCGTTTCGACAAACTTTAAGACAAGGGACGTTAAGCCGTTGGTCTAGTCTCTCGACGTTCTATCAGGGGACTTAAAAGAACCCACACACTTCTCGAAAGAGCAGGGTAATCCCGGTGTTGTGGTCTGTCACCTACATACAGCTTATTCCAACTGGATGTAGGTTGAGCTCCGAGGTCAGGCATGGACCGTATAGCGGCTGCCAGAGGCGCCTGTATGTACTTTCGGTTCGACCTCGTGAGCTACAGGTTGCTGAAAAGCCCAGCGGGGAGCACCTGTATATATATATATATATATAGATAATATGTTGTTTATCTCATTGAAATAATTAAGTTCTGCAGGTGTAAAATGCAGGTTGCAAGTGTCAAGTTGAATAGGCTAACCTGCTGCTGGCTGACATCTTCAAATTCGATTCTGTGTTAAGCCATTAGTAAGAAAATTACTCAACTAAAAAAGCAATTGGTAAATCCGTGAATATTAGAGGAAGTGAACCAGTATGAGGTTTCTTGATAAGGCTCCAATTGCTCCCC
>JANRMR010009679.1:0-15580 GCA_025434825.1 Bergia sp. 'catenularis' | reverse complement strand
AGGTTGACTTTCACCCTCACATATATATATATATATAAATAAATGTTTTTTCAGGCTCAATTTATGGAAACTCTCATAAACATATATATTCACAAAACTTTAACTTCAAATTTCTGGAGGTTTCTCTCCGTCGTCAGAAAGTTTGTGATAGTTCGATTGTTCGAGATCGATATATCCCTGTGCTAAAATATGTTAAATATGGAACATCATCATGCACGCAAAGAGATGATTCTTACACAGTGAAAAAACAACATGGGGTAGGACAGGAACCTAAGACTTATTCGACCTAACAATGGGCAGCTGGGACGGAGCGGAAACCTGCGAACTGGTAGATGGCCACATTCTGTCCATAATAAAAGAAAAACACGGCAACAAAATCGGCCTATACAGAGATGATGGCCTGGGTGCTTTCAATGCTACACCCCAAGAAGTGAAACGAATTAAGAAAAGCCTTTGCAAAACCTTCAGAGACAACGGGCTAAAAATCACAATCGAGGCCAATTTAGGCACTGTAAATTTCCTCGACGTCACACTCGAACCTACACAGAAACAGCTTTGCACCATACACAAAACCCATCAACACACCAATATATGTGCACGCACAGTCCAACCACCCGCTGTCAATCACCAGAAACATACCCCTCGCAATCAACAAGAGATGGTCAGAGTTATCAAGTAACGAAGAAGTCTTTAATCAGGCGAAACCACCCTTTCAAGAAGCGTTAAGAAAAAGCGGGTACCAGCACGAGTTAAAATATGAAAAACACACAATGAAAAACCCCACAAAAGAAACAAAACGCGGAACATCGCATAGTACAACCCGCCATACTCAAGTAATGTGAAAACCAACATCGGCACGTTATTTCTAAAGACAGTAAAACAAAAATTCCCACCAGAACACAAGCTACACAAAATTTTTGACACCAACACAGTGAAACTGAGGTACAGCTGTATGCCGAATGTAAAAACATTATCGACGGTCACAACAAGAAAACCCTATAGAAAGGAACGAATACAAGAGCGAAGAACGAGAAAAACCACAGAAAATGTACAATTGCAGAGAGCCGAAAGAATGCCCCTTAAAAGGCCAATGTCTCAAAAAATTAATTATCTGCAAAGCAACAGTAACAACAAATCACCACAGAGACATACATCGGCCTAACAAAGAATGAATCAAAGAAAGATTCAACGGGCACAAAACAAATTTCAGAAGGAGAACAAACGAAACAGCACTGAGCTCAGCGAGCACATGTGGGACCTAAAAGACCAACAGAAAAACTTCAAAATAGAATGGGAGATCCTGAGTGAAGCCAACCGTACAACAACCGGACAAAGCGATGCAAACTGTGCACCCTGGAGAAGTTTGACATCATTTTCAAACCAGAGCTGGGAACATTAAACAAAAGAAACGAACTAGCCTCCGCACGCAGGCACAACGCAGACTTCCTTTTTTTTAAAAAAAATAAAAATAAAGTGTAAATATGCATTTTAAATTTTTTATTGTTAATATACATAACCACCTATTTTAAGAAATCCACGACATTATACACTTTTATACCATAATGCATACCTTTAAATTAATTTAACACATTACTGTATGCTTTTACACAAGACACACAGCTTTTTTCTACCCATTTTATTTTTGTATAATATATTCTACACGTAGTGGCAGTGGCTAGACTTTGCTTGGAGCCGGTCTAGAATAGAGTAGTAAGGTGCCTCCTTCCCTCCACTAGCCTGAGTGGACACCTTGGGCAAGTGTTAGTACGCCCTTGGCCTCCCTCGGCCAGAGATACGGCCTGTGTACACCCTTCTCTGCGGTTCTGCTTACTCAACCCGACGACAGTTCCAACAACGGAGCAGTCCTGTCAGTCAACCCGGCTGCAGTTCTAGCTCAAGTTCCCAACGGTGGAACAGGCAGTAGATGGGCAGCAACTCTACTGGCTGCAAAGACGGGTGGGGGCTGCAGCAAATGGTGACTCCCAATCGTCTTGATTCTTCTTGCCATTGGATACGAGTCCCCATCTTTGCCAAGTAATGTATGGTGACTGTCGTGCAGCGATCTCCCCACTTTAATAGATTTCACGCACAGGCGTTGTCTTATTCCAATCCTATTATCTCAAACTCCTGCGGTGATCGAGGAGTGGCGACGAGAGCAGGATTGTGACATCTGGAAGCTCCTAGTCACGAATCGGCTCGTTTGGCGGTGAATATGTGATTCAGTCGCCTTGCTCAAGGATCTGAGACGGTTGAGTATTTCGGCAGCCCTATTCACGACTAAGCAACCCTGTTTAGGAACCACTCTGCTTACCCTAATAAATATATTTCTTCTGACAAAAGCTTTGCTCAGAAAGTCAAAGCATTAGCTGCTTAACACGTTATGGCTCTGAAGTAGCCTCTCCCTGTAATATCCGAGATCCGTGACATATAGCATGATTGTAAGCTAACACCGCTGACCAATAAAATTAGAGTCTCATCCAAGGTGGCGGCCTAGTTGTTAGAATGAGACAAAGAGAAAATCTAAGCGAATTTGGGGCGAGAACCTGACCAAGCGATCAAAAAATGCAAGAAGTAAACTTAGAAGAGAAGCCAAAAAGGAGAATCAGGAGCTCCAGCGGGATAAATTTAGCGAGAAAACCAGTGCAAAGTTGATCGAAAATCGACGAGACTCAGCATGGCCGACAACGAGCAATAACCACAGGCACAACGCCAGGAGATTAGAGTGGAAAAGCGTTAAAATTAAGCCCTTCAAAACATCCCTCAGAACCAGAGGTAGGTCGAGCCTGAAAGGAGTGGTTAGAGGATTTCAATGAAGAAACAGAGTATTTTGAAATAAAGGAGATTCGAGACAAAATAATTAAGTGCTTTGAAGATTTATGGAGGACCTGAGATCAAGAATCCAGCCAGGAACCTTACAGATTCGACCTCCGTCGAGAACAACAATAAATTTGAGAAGATAAAAAGAAAGCTTAATAACCATTTTCTACCAAAGAAAAAATAAGCACCATGCGCGTTACACTTTCAGAAAGCAGAGAATGGAGCCATCTGAAACCATGTTAAGTTACGAAGATAGAATGAGATATCAAGCAAGAAAGTGCGAATTTGGGGCCCAGAAGGATGAGAGAATACAAGAACACTTCATTCAGACCGTAAGGAATGAAGAACTAGTCAAGAAAGCCATTGAGGAGAGATGGAACTTGGACCAATTTATAAAAAATCCCATCCAGAAAGAAGAGATAAACAAGTAAGTTAGAGATATGAAAGAAGAGTTTAAGGTAGCTAAAGTACACCAGCCCAGGAAGTAAGAGCATGACTCTAGAGGCCGACAAGACAGACATGGCTCCAAGACACCCTCGCGACAGAGAGGTAAGGGGGAGAAAGGATAACAGCAAGTAGCAAGGAAACAAGTGTGACTACTGTGGTAAGATTGACTTACACAAGCCTGGAAAATATTGCCCAGCGTACGGTAAGCACTGCTTAAAGTGTTCAAAGTACAATCACTTCGCAGCATGTTGCAAGGCCCAAACACCAGACAGGTAAGCCAAAGCGAACGCAGAAGGTGGTTCATGAGTCGGAGGGTGAAGAATTGTCAAGTGGTGACTCAGACGCCGAGTACCTAGAACTTTCTAGCAAACGCATGCAGCATGTGAGGAAGGTTAGACCTGGTGAGTCGAGGGACATCGTAATAGTAAGACTTGGAGACATTGATGCGAAAGTAGAGCCGGACAGTGGCGCCAGCGTGAACGTCATGGACGGATATTAGTTTAAAGCTCTCGCACACCGATCGGACGAAATACAGCAACTTCAACCCAGCCACGAGACCCTTAAGACACTGCAATCAGACCTGCAAGTCAAGGGTGAATTTGGAGTAACGATCAGGAACAGGAACAGCGGAGCCAAGGCAAGGTTTGTGGTCATTAAGAACAAAAAGGATTCGCTGTCACTCCTGTGTAAAGACACCCTCACCAATCTTGGAATGCTGAAAATCGACCCCGAAGGCAATATCAAGGAACCAAATGACCTGAGGATAAAGGCAGTGAAGACAACAACGAAGAACGAAAGTGTCATCAAGGAATTCCCAGAAGCCTTCGAAGGCGCTGGCTGTTTCCGAAACAAGAGAACCGGTGAGCCTATCGAAGTCAGATTAGAAATAGATCAAGAAGCAATCTCAGTCACCCAGAAGCCTAGAAAGGTAGCATACTACTTAGAGAAACCCTTAAAGAAGTGGCTAGAGCAGGGCGTAGAAGTAGGAATTTTACTCACCGCTAGTCGTCCAACCCAAACCGAAGTTCACGAATGTAGAGAAAGAGAAGTTGGAACCGCAAATGTATAGACATGCGAGTACCCAACCTGTCTATGAAGAGGAGCCGCCGTTTCCAGGCACCAAAGGTAGAAGAATTTGTCTACAAGCCCAGACGTTGCAAGATATTTTCCAAGCTAGATTTGAGACAAGGGTAACACCAACTTACACTGGATCCAGAGACGAGAAACATAGCAACGTTCAGCACCCCCTGGGATAACAACAGGTCCAAACGACTTGTATTTGGAGCAAATTAAAGTCCTCACAAGACGTATTTGGTGAAGCGATGTTCAAGGTGTTTGGAGACATCCCCAACTGCATCAACCAAAGAGACAACATCCTGATAGGTGGTTTAAGATGAAGCGGAGCACGCACAGATCCTGAAGACAGCCCTGCAACGAGCAAAAGATCATGGGATAACCTTCAACCAAGACAAATGTGAATTTCAGAAGGAGGAGATCGAATTCTTTGGGCACGCATTCTCTAAAGATGGATTGAAGCCATCACCAGACAAAGTGAGAGCAGTTAAAGAGTGTGGAACACCCCAAGACATAGAGGCAGTACGAAGCTTTCTAGGGATGGCAGGATACCTAGACAACTTCATCGACAACTACACGTCCATCGCTGCGCCATTATATGAATTGACAAGAAAAGAAGTGAAGTTCCACTGGGGAAAGAAGGAGGAGAAAGCACTTCTCAAGATAAAGTAGAACATCTCAAGTGACAAGACCATGGTATATTTCGATCCCAAGCGCCCTATTATCCTTCGAACAGAAGCAAGCTACCACGGAGACTCTCTGCAGCATTATACCAGTATACCGACAAAGGAACCCAACCAGTACACTTCATCAGCAAAACAATGGCGGACACCGAGAAGAGATATAGCAAGACGGAGAAGATGCATTAGCTATCAAGTGGGCCAAGGAAAGCTAAGGCTCAGGATACATCTACTGGGAGCACCGAGATTCAGAATTGTGGCAGCCCACAAGCCGCTACCACCCCCTTTCAACAAGGCGACAGCAAAGATGCCCCCCAGAATAGAGAAATGGGTGATGGAAATGCAAGACATAGACTTCGAGCTTGTCTACGAACCCGGGAAAGATGAGCAGGATCCGCTAGACTACCTGTCTAGACACCCCCTCCCAGAGACCGGAAGTGACAATACAGAGAGGATTGTCAAGTGGACCGTCGAAGCAGAACATGCAATTGCGCTAACGAAGATCAGGGAGGAGACTCTGCAAGACAAAGCACTCCAAAAACTCGCGGAAAGAATAGCAAATGAGACTGGGAAAAGCTCAAGCAAGATAAGGACATAAAGTCATACCACCAAGTCCGACAAGAATTGTCAGTCGCGGAGGGACTCCTGTTCTGAGGAGAGGGAATTAAACTCCCTAAAGTTGGGCAAGACGAAGACCAAGCAGATGCTACGCGAGAAGTATTGGTTTCCAAACATGAACAGCATGATCGGCACAGAAATCGAACAGTGCTTCAACCGTTAAGTAGCCACGAAATGCTACATGGAGGAACCTATCAAGGTAACAAGCATCCCAAGCAAGCCATGGGACACTGTCTCTATCGACTTTGGTGGACCGTACCCAGAAGGACACAACAACTCAGTCGTGATCGACAAGAGGACCAGATACCCAGTGGTGGAATCGGTACCAAGCACCAGCTTCAGTCCCGTGAAGAGGAGGCTTAAGCACATATTCGCACCTCATGGCACACCGAGAAAAATCGAAAGCGATAACGGACCGCCATTGAACTCGAAAGAGTACGAAGAATTTGCGAAGCAAGAAGGATTTGAACCATACAGGATAACACCTGCCCACGCAAGAGCAAATGGGGAAAACGAGAAGTTTATGCAGACCCTCTACAAGACGGGATAGATCGCCCAACTAGAAGGAAAGGACACGTACGGACGTCGGAACGCGATTCATGATATGCTAGTGGCATACAGATCAACACCACACCCAGCAACCACAATTGCTCCGTATAAGGCGATGAAAGGTATTACAATCAGGATAAAGCTAGACTATATCGGACTAACCACAGTAAGAGGGAAGAAAGACGAGGGGATCGACCTGGGAGACGCAGAGTACAAAGCAAAGATGAAGGCACAGAGAGAGAACAAGAATACAAGAGAGGCACACCTGATACTTGGAGATCGCGTTCTGGTAAAGCAACCCAAGACGAACAAATGGAGCACACCATACGAACCAATGTTTTATACCGTCATTGATACTCAAGGATCTAAGGTGACAACGCGCCGGACAACTGACGGAAGAATGGTGCGCAGGGATGCCAGTCAATTCAAGCTAGTGAACTCCGTCATCAATACAACAGACGAAGTGGAAGTGAAGGCAGACAAGGAATACACAGAATCGATTGACACCGACAGCAGTGCATAACCAGAAGAGAACTCAAACATACAAGGACAACAGTCAAACGGACCAAGTGTTGGAGATGTAGATGACGCGGACCTAGAGGAGGACACAGAAGGCACGACCGGAGATGCAGTAATCGACACCAATCAGGAGCTTGAGAAGCAAGATCAAGGCATCACAGCGCAGAGGAGATACCCAAAAAGAGATCGGCGCAAGCCGAGACGACTTGAGGATTACATACTCTAGTAGAGAGACACTCATAAACTACAGCAGGAACTTCACTATTTACGTTGAACACTTACGTTAATATTGATTACTAATTTAACGGTAACAGAGCTATGATCTTTTGTTAGTTGGGGAGAAATGTAATATCCGAGATCAGACACATGTAGCATGATTGTAAGCTGACACCGCTGACCAATAAAATTAGAGTCTCATCCAAGATGGCGGCCTAGTCGTTACACTTCCCATCATAAATCAATTCAAACCAGTCTGCATAGTCAAATTTTCATTGGAGGTCAAAAAACGCCGCAAGGCTGCGACGAGGATTTTGGAAAACCGGAAGTAAAATGACGTTACTTTTTGCTGGATCATTTTGATACGGTGTATTTTTGAATGCGCTGCCTGCCGCAACTTTTCTTGAGAAGTATTAAAGGTATACCAGCCAAACTTGGTATACTAATCAATTAAGGCGTTACCAAATGAACAATTATCTCATTAATCTTTTGTGACGTCATATTACGTCACAGGACGTCATTTTGGATTTCATGGCCGCGATCTTGGATGTTTTGAAAAGTCCCATAAATCACCGAAAAGGTTCAAAATACGTTTGAAAACATTGGAAATACATTTGAAACATACAAATTTATAATTCTAATGCAAAAGCAGTGAGAAAAAGTTTTTCGGAAAAAAATAGTGAAAAACGTTTCTAGACCTGTCACTCCAAAAATGGTTGCCATGGTAACTGCTTAATTATGTGGGACAAAAACGGCACTTCGAATTATTTCCCAATAAATTTTGGGAAAGTCACCAAATTTCGTTGCCGTATCTACGACGGCTGCTGATCTATAGTGGTTTGCAGTTGGCGAGGCACTTTCTGCCTCCCCCCCCAGATAGGGTTTAGGTTTCTTTTCCAGGTTGTAAAGTATTAATTTATGACTTGATGAATAACAAGCAGAACATTATACGGCCGCTTGGAGATAGGATTTCTATCTTCTTGTATTGAAAATATCTCGAACTCGTTCGCTTCACTCACTCGTACGAGATATTTCAGGCTCGAAGATAAAAACCGTATCTTCTATTTATTACATCTTATAATAGACTCAGTCACCAGTTGTAAAGAAAAAGTTGTTTTCGCCTTTTTAAAAATTGCCTGTACTGAGTCAGTGCAAATATTGCTTTCAATTCTTGGATTTAATAAAACGTCGACAAATAGACGAAATGCAACTTCAGATCAAAAGGAAATATATCTGTGCTGTTATGCTGCGTGGGGAAGAGGGCGGGAGGGAGGGATTTAGACAGTATTTGTCAAAAATGAGATTTTGTTCACATTTGATCTACCTTCTATACAATCCCAGGAAGGGCTAACGCTAGAAATGTCAGCTTCCAACCGAACCCAAAGGCAAAAAATATACCATATCAACTCAAAATGTAGTTTGTTGTGGACACAAGTTTACTTAAGTATCATATTCCGAGTTTTAATACAAGTTGGAAATTGGTCTAAAAGGTAACAATTAGTGACGAAAATGATTAACAAAAGGTTATTTTTTACTTATTCAAACATTTTCTTTTAAGGTTCCATGAACAACTGACATAGAACACATTTTCTAACTTCTGAAAATGATATTCTGCAATAATTCAGCCATGAGTCAGTTCCTTTAAACTACAACAATTCGTTTCTTTTCCAAATTCATCCTGGAGACGCACAGAAAGGCTACACCTAGTTGAATGAATTATATCACAAACAAGTTACAAACACGTTATCTTCAATTCAACCACTAAAGTTCCTGCAACCCACTCTGGCTCACAGCTGTGTTTCACGGACATCCGGGTCCTCCCTTGCTGTCATGTTAACGTCACTTGCTACTGAACCTGATTCAGGTGGTGTCTTATCAACATCTTCCTTCATCACATCAAATATGACACTGTCATCATCTGCGCTTTGAACTTTCCCTGGAACTTTGGCTGATAGCACCAACTGTTGTCTGCCAGCATTTACAGCAGTCGTAATTGTCACTGCTCCTTTCAACTCCACTGTAGGCTGCACGATGGCCAGGCAACACTCGGCACCACATATCAGCTTGTCGCAACATCCCATGAAACTGGCAGCCAGGATCATTAACAATTTCACTAAAAAAACAATAAACAAAAATAAACAACAACGTGGTTTGATTAATCTAAAAACCACGTTTGACTGTAATTGACAAAACAAACTGATCTGAACTTCAGCTATTTAAGGAAAAGCTGTCCATGTTTTGTTGTAAACTCAGATCGAAAGGAAATATAGGCTTTAAAATTAGGCGAAACTTATGTACTCAGCAGAGATTCTGATTTGAAAATGGATCTTTCCAACTCACCTGTTACAGCCACTAGTAAGGAGAGGTTTGAAGTAACAAGCAGCACATCCACCACAATGTTATCCAGGTATATGTCATTTACGCCCTGAGAAGACTCTTTCGGTATTTTCAATATTACTCCAGTGGCCAGGTTGACAAATGTTATCATCAGCGAGAGCATTTGGATACGACTTTGAAACCCTTCGTTCATTGGCTGCTTTTTGGCGAAGAGAATTGCGAAGAGGCCAGACACTATAGAAGCAATACCGATGTATGCTCTTCCCTCGCCACCAATTAACCCCAAACAGGAAACCAATAGAACTTTTCGAATGGTTTCAATAAGCTCCCAATACCATGCCTTGGATTTAAAGTTCTCGTAGAGAAAGGACATTGCTTGGAGAAGCTCCGGTTCTGCAGATGAATAAACTTTGAAAACTTCAGGACTCTTTTGCGTATCTTCTTCATCGAGATTTACCCCATTAGTCTCGCAGGTAGTTGCATGCTCAGTTGCAGTCTGTATTTCTTCTTCACCTGTATTTGGTGCGGCTGGGTTTGTAAGTGCCTTGTTAAGAAAACTGCTCGGGAAACTTGACGGCGCACCAGACTGGTTCGCTTTGGTCAGAAAAGTCTCCACTTGAAAATTATTTGTATTATATTCTCGGTCTGGTTTCTCGTACCTCTCTTCTTCACCATCGCCTTGAAGCATTTTCCGACAAATGAGACAGCTTTTTCTAGCTTTGCTTGTTGTGTGTTGTTCCTCTTTGCCTTCGTCACTTAAAGGAGTTTGATCTGAAACGTTCACCTTTTTAACGGTGGTGTTAGAGCTGCTTCGAACATCTCTCTGCGGGTCTTTTGGCACATTCTCCATGGTTAAAGGGATTTTCTTTAAATGTTTCAATAAGTAGAGGAAAGCCAGTGTGGGGAAAAGGAAGATGTAAACCAATGACACATACGCAGCAATCTTCTTCTTGCTGTACGACTCGTTGCATTCAATGCTGTAATCAGCTCTGAGGTAGCTTGGGCAATGTTCGTCATTCTCAGATCGGCAGATCGTGTGGCAGGGAATGGCTCGTGTGATGCTGGAACATGTGCTGGGAAAGATAATGAAGAGAAGAACGACTGTGTATCGGTACAACGCAATTCTTGTCTCAGAGAGCGCAGCTTGTCGCTCTATAATTCCCATACCTCTCACACGCACATACCCGTACACTAGTAGATATATAACAAAGGTCACTGCCACAATGAACACATTCATTGCAAGCATAACAATCATGCTTTGGAAAACGCTGATACCCAGGTTGTAGTCGATGCACTGCAGTGGGACAATTTGAAGCACGTTTAACTGAACGATTTCTGAAAATTTGCCAATCTCAGCTAAGTATGGAGGCCATTTAATATACGCAAACGCATCCATAATCCCTGCAGTCACTTGAACGAAACCAATCACAATCTTCATGTTGGAAAGAAAGACATCTCTTAGCTTGCGATTACTGTCCTTAACCTTTATTTTGCCACTCCACCAAAGGAACACAAACACGATGCCAAGAGCCAAGGCGCAGAGGAGAGACTGCCCAACTATCCACGCAGTAGAAGGACAGGAACGGCAGGTCAGCATCAGCTTGTAATAACCAACACTGCAGACGTTGCAAAGAGGACCCTTGTACCTGTGTAAGTGTTGCAAAACATTAATATTTTAGAAATGCATTGTGCTTGTTGATTCGTATTCGTGTTACAAACAATGGATAATAGTAACCCTATTCGGACTAGCTCTTCCTTATTCTACCTCTCTTTGACAGTATTCTTAAGAGTTCCGAATACAATCCTACCTGGCTGCCAATTTCAGAACAACTTTGTTAAGATCATTGAAAGGATAGATTCATTACCTTGGTCGCAATATAATCCTAGGATAACAGCTGACGTTTAGTAAAGTCAATGTTTATTTTAAAACAATAGAAACTCTATGCACTCCGCATGGCGTCCCCATTTTATTAGGTAAACACGAAAGAACTGTCGTAGACTCCGCGTCTGAAGTCAACCGTTATTGTTAATGAATAAGGAAGGACCCGGGCAATTTTGGGCAACCCTTTTAAGATCAGTCTGAATCAACCGACTTTTATGGAAATGGTGTGCTTGTGCGGTTGTATTTATGTTAATAATCCATGCGGCTGGATTTATGTCAATGTGATTGCGGCTGAATTGCTGCTGCAATTTCAGGCTAATTCTGCTCACTTTACACTACCCCTATAAATCAAAATTTATCGTGGTTAACTTTTATTATAGGAACGATACATTATTTGAAATAATAAAAAAATAGCAATAGTTTATCGAAGATTTAAGACTTATTGGTTACTTTTAATATTTTTTTAAAAAAAAATAATTAAATAAATGATGCCATTTAGTTGTACCACCGTGTGTAAACGTACCCTGGAGAACAAGTAGAGTCCAATCCTCCCAAGCACGAACTCGGTCGAGGACATGCGTGAGGATTGGGAATAGAGCCGCTGAAAAGTGTCGTGTTGCGATTGTAGGAACCATCTTTGATCTTGATATTCAGAATAAACAATCTGTAGTTGTCCTTTTCTTTGAGATCTTTCCACTGCCAAAAGAAACCCTTCTTTAGACTCACCAAGTCATCTTCACACTGGACTCCCTGTGATAGGCAGGGAGAGCACTTGCCAAATCTGTCGGTACGATAGAAGTTGGGCAGGCAGCTACAGGCTCTGTAGCCAGCGAAGACGTTTGTCTGTGTTCCTAGAGACAAAAAAAAGTTTATAATTGTTGGGTTTTAACTTGATAATTTAAAAAGGTATGATACTAAGAATACTATTTCTAAACAAGATTTTTGTTTAGAAGAAATTGACAAAGGCGAGCTTTAATTTTTTTTGTTTATGTTTAAGAACGTTTATTAATAAATAAATGGTTTGATCTGCCACAGAAGTTGATAAAGTATGTTTTTGCATATTGAAGCTGGTAAGAAAGCTGATGCTTCGATGATTAGTCCTTTGTCAAAGCACAGTGATATCACATTTCTTTACCTGCAAACGTGCTAAACGTTTCTTAACCCTATTCATACTCGGGGGGGGGGGGGGGGCAAAAAAAAACCCCTGGGCCTTTAAAGATTTATAAATTTAAAACTATTCAAGATAAACGGCCCAATTTTCAGGAATTTTCCTTAAATTTATCGGGGAATCTAGTCATATGCCTAATTTTTGTTTCTTTAGGTGGGATGTTGCCATGACAACGTTATGGTTGGCTGTATTTGTCAAATTTGGTCATTTGCTTGAAATAAGTGTATTTTATAAGGTCAACCACTTCTATACGTAGCAAAAATGAGTTCGGATCAATTTGGGTAATTTATGACGTCATTATATTGCGCAATAGTGTTGTTACACAAAATCCAAGATGGCGGATCGATGACGTCATAATGGCGTCATGAGCAGTATTTTTGCTTATGCAAGTTGTTTTAGCCCATCTTTATTTAAATATCTACAGAAACTTTAATATTATTGCAATTGACAAATTTTACCACGAGGTCCTCTCCTTCACCCCCTCAGTTAGCAAATGACAACTTCAAACCGTATTGTTTCTCATTAAATTATAATTGTGCGTTTACGTTTTTGTAATTAGGTTGCATTTATATTGCGCAACCAATCCCAGTAACGCCAAAAAAGCCCAGTCTGAATAGGGTTAACGTACCCAAATCATTATTTTATGTCTTTATTTTTATTTTTATTGTTCCTTTTCTCTTTTCCGTCTTAATACAAATGTCCTAACTGTTGTTCATTCTCTTCCTCAACCTCTTCGTAGCACTCAGAAGTTAAGCATGCAAAGTTTAAAGAATGGTTCAGATTTTGGAAAAAGTGTGATATTGTAGTTTTCTTCCGATTATGACCTTATAACGATTTCTTTTATTGATCGATGTTCCAAAAGCTTTTTAGCAGTGCACTATGTCACTTTTTGAAGTTCGTGTTGATAACTAATATGTTTTATAGCTTTTATAGATGTTTCCAAACAAATACCAACTAGGAAAAGCTATAAAAACTGTAAAAACCAGGAGAACTTTAGAAAAACTAACACTGCGTTTCGCTACGCGGGAGTCACAAAGTACTGTTGTATTTTTGTTCCGAATACACAGAAGATGAGTTTATTTAATCAACCATTTGTACGCACTATAATTTGACCACATAAAATTGGTTAAATTAAGAAAAAGCAAAATGGAATTAAAAGATAAATGTAGATAAAACCGAAAAAGAGAAAAACAATTGAAGAACTATTTGTATTGTACTATTAAATATTAGTAAATATTAGCCCTTAACTCCCCTCGAATATTATACGATTTTGTGCAGGGATTTTAAACTGTTCCTAAATGCTTTCCAGTAGGCATTGCATATTAGTAAACACTTTTTTTGAGGTGAATTTCAATTTCCCTCCCTTGTTAGATTTTGAAAAATAGTCCTTCAAAATATGTAAAACATTATTAGATTTTCTTGAAAAACAGGCCTTTTTTCAAAATTAGTTACGTATGACATTCCAAATGAATTTTTTTTTGCACCACATTCGGCTTTTAGTTGTTGAAATAAGAGAACAAACTAATTTAAAAAATAAAAATAAAATTCATCAAAACCCGTGAAATATTGCAATACGACGTCATTTTATCAAACTGATAACCATGGTAACTGAAAGATCATCACGTGACAAGCGTCAGTTGAAAGAGTTTCGACCATTTAATAATTATGCCAAATCTTAACATGAACAGATAAAGCATATTGAAAATAATGGGGGGTTCAGCGACCTCCCCACCCCCCACCCCCTTTCCCCCACTTTCCCTGTATATGTTTGGCCAAAAGGCTTGGCAGTTTAAGGGATCAAACGTAAATTTTGCTGTAGAGTATAGCAAGAGTTGCCTAATTTCTAAACTGTATGGAAATTTCCAAAATGCACTGCACATTGAAGTCCTGGTGTTACATAAATTTGTAAGGGGGTTCGAGAAGGGCAATTATGTAACGGAGAGAGGAGGGAGGGGGATTTAAAGTGAAATTTTAAGGTAAATTAAACCAAAAGCAACAGAATTGATCATAATTCGATAAAAATAAATAAATAAATAAAAATAAGGAAGTTTGACATATATTAATTCCAATAAATCCCATATTGCAACCTTTTGAATTAGCCATTTTCAATTGGTTGACACACTGCAAAGCAAGAAAAGTGACTATTCAAATTTGATATCTAGTCCTAACATTTTTTTTTACCTTCAGGACAAACTTTGCAGTCTAAAATATTTTTCCCAGGTGCAAAGTTTGGATGTACAAATGTTCCAGAATTACATTGCTTGCATGTTACGCCAACGTAAGCAGCAACATCACCGTAGAATCCTCCTGTATGATGGAAATAACGGGTTTTTTTGCAAATTAATGAAGCTGTTTCGTTTTGAAGAAAGTGTTCCAGCTTCATTAGGTCAAACAATAATTCCTGTAAAACATTTAAATAAGTGATTTACTCATTAGTTACTATTTGTTCTTACAAAGCAAATGCATAAAATAACCCCCTTCTTGATATTTAGTAAGGCCATATGCCACAGTGGAGGCAGCAGAGATAATATTCATACATGGCAAAAAGAATTATTATTTATTTTTTGTCACTTTCCAGCTGTGATAATGTTACCGGGTGCAGTTCTTCCACCTCTCCAAAAAAAGTGCCAAGCGATGAGTTGCTGGATTCTCGTCATCGCACAAACAATCAACTTATTTAGTATTTGAAACTCTAAAATGAAGTTAAGTGTTGATAACCCTGATAGGAGTCGGAGAGGGAGAGGCTGAGATATCCTTTTTTCGTTGTTTTAAACTCTAAAATAAATTTTAGAAAGTGTAGCCAGGTTATAGAGAGGTTGTTGTTTCTAGAGAATTCATATCTGTTCTGTCACCTAGTTTTAACTTTTTAGACAACTGTTTTCTTCCTGACTTCTATTTATTAGTACATAATTAGACAAAATTTATTGTATAAATTTAAAGCAGTTCTCTAAATTAATAGGCCATACAAAATCTACATACTATTCTTGTCGCCAGACCGAAACTAATTTGTATCGTCAAATTGTCGACCCTACCAAAAAAATCTAGCTATATATTTGCTACTTTTAGCTGTAGCCGTTCTAACTGTCTTTAAAAATTCTAAAATACTGACAATAATCTACCTTTCCGTAATTGAAAAACAAAACAACTTCAAAGTTGCATTGGTTTGTGTCAATTTTAGGACTACCCTCTATAACAGGACGGAAATTTGCATCTGAGATTTGGTGGGCTTACATTAGGAGGGCGCGTTATCCTGGGGGGGGGGGGGGGGGTATC
>JANRMR010009568.1:0-12042 GCA_025434825.1 Bergia sp. 'catenularis' | reverse complement strand
CTTTAGTTTTGCCATCTCTGGAGAATCTAAGAGTGGTTCATATGGTTAGTTCGAGCCTCTAACCCACGTCATCAGTCTGAACTTCCCCATTAATATCCAGGATCCGCCCCAGGCCATAAAAATTGAGTAGAATTGCACAAACAAGGTTGCCAATGAATAGGAGTCACCTAATTGCATCTTTGACAGTCATAAGTTTAATTAAAATTACCACTGTGGACAAAATTAAATTTTGTAATCTTTCAAAGTATTTCAATTCTTTTGTTTTCATTCCATTTTAAATTATATATTTTTCAATCTCGACATCTGATTGTAGAGTGTGTGTTCTCCATTTGGTAATGCTGTTTTGGCACACAAAACAATTGACTTTGTATTGGTAATTGCGCAACTTGAAACACCACTAGAGAGAATCCAGTTCTTCTGCCTCGCCTAAATATTTCCCAGCAAGGGCCCTTAATAGAACACGTAAATAAAGGAGAGCGTAGTTCCTTCTGGAGCAATAGATTTTTTTACTTTAGCTCAAGTCATTCGATAATGGTGCCTATTTGTTTGTTTGCTTACTCATTCATCAATCATTCAATCAATCACTCACTTACTCAATCATGTAAATAGTTTTGGATCAAAATCAGGTAGGTTCACCTTAGCTTAATTGCTCGCAGAGCTTCATCCTTTTCATCATTTAATTACGACGAATGACAGTATACCTAATGCATGCAGGACAAGTAAACAAGTGAGGAGATCAGTACGTCTCTTTGGCGGGTTAGAGTAACTAGTGTCATCGCTTACCATTGCCTTTTTTGCCATGTACAGGCGTATTTGACTCTTGACGGAGTTCCTTACAACGAAGGTGTGTATGCTTGAATTCTTCTCTAAAGTCTGTAAAAATATTTAAGCAATTTTTTTTTACATTTGCTTATAGTTTCTTACAGAAATTCCAAACTTCCAACCCAGGTTTCTCAGTTGAACGTTGGAATATTTAATCATAAAACTTGATTTGATAACTCTTCCTAATATACTCTTGCTTACGTTTGTTTGATTATCCAAAGAAATCTTAGGCTTGCCTGTTACCAGAATGTTACAGTGAGTGTTTCACGATATGATTGTACAATCTTCCTATTACTCGGCAAAAGACATTAAAAATACAAAAACATAACTTCTGCTACAAAATAATTCGAGCAAATTTCTGCCTGAGGCATTGCAAATATGATGCGGATGGGTTAATTTCGAGGTCGATTGAAATGAATTACAGTTATGAGTGTTGTAACGAATTAGTGCTCGTGGGATAAATTATTACTTAACGAACTTTAGCATTGATCCTTGACAATTCTGTTTGTTGTAAGGGTTTCTTTGTCTTGTTAATTCATTTAGATAAATTTACTTTGAGGAAAAAAGAAAGGAACTGTTTTTGGAAGGCAGTACTTTTGTCTGGATTAACTGTGAAACTGTCCCTTTAATATATGGCTAAGATCTAAACAATGGTCCTCATGGTGTCACCACTGTAACACCAGTGTTAAGAATAGCTTGACGGTATTGTAATTTTCAATTCGACACGCTCCTGTTTCTGTTCTTCATATATGTATAGAAGTTTTTATTATTCTTTACGTTGAGTACGCGTTGTGATTTGGTTGCAGCCAAAGATCTGATCAACAACTGGAACACCAGACCCAAGTGGGACAAGACCTTCGGCGTGGTACACGTGCTTGATGACGCAGAAAACTTCAAAGTGTTGTACATGTAAGTTGTAATTTCAAAGCTCTCTTCTTGTGACACAGAAAATATACTGAAATGCTCCAAATACAGCACAACGAAAAGGGTGATCTTTAAAAAGCAAGTATCAATATCTCAAAGTATGATGAGAGTTCTTATTTTGATAGTAGATAAACTCGTCATGACCGGATCCAATTTTAAAAGTGCTCTTCTTGTAAAACATAAACTTCAAAGTGCTTCAAACATAGCATAAAAAGGTGAGCTATAAAAAGCACAAAATCAATACCGCAAAGTGTGATGAGAGTCCTTATTTTAATAATGGGAAAACTCGTCATGGCCGGGTACAAACTACAATTTTAAAAGTGCTTTTCTTGTAAAACATACGCTACAAAGTGCTCGAAATACAGCAAAATAAAAAAGGTGACCTGCAAAAACATATGTCAATATCAATCTCCTAAAGCATGAAAAAACTGGTCATGGCCGGGTCAAATTTATCAAAACTAACTCAGTTTAAAATGCACTGGATTGACGGTGAGTTGAACTTAAAACAGACGTTTCCACGCTTAGCTTTAATTTAATCAGAGCAAAACGGGGAAATGCTGGATAGGAGATGGTTTTTATAATTTAGGTTAAATTCATACATTTAGAAAAATCAAAACAAACCTTGCCACTCCTTGGAATTTGAAAGACCTAAGAGACAATGAGAAAAAGGTTTAAAAAGACGCAAACGAGAATCTTGTTGAATCCGTTGGGAGCTAAAAAGCAGAGTTTGAAAATGACTTTTTGTTCTTTTCTTCATTAGATCCTCTAACCATTGTTAGATCATGACTTTTCTTTTAATTATGTAGGTAATTTATGTGTTTGAAATAACTTAAATGTTTATAATCTCGGAATACATGCATCACTGGGTAATTTTTCATGAAAAGGCTTCCATTTAAGCGAAATCGATTTAGACATTGATATAGATTAAATTACTAGTGGGAACAAAGAAAGAAACCGATGAAGATACTACATCATAACTGACTTTAACCTTACTGTTACCAGTTTTGAGCTTTTGTTTATGTTTTAACAATAAAATAATCAGTTTCGTCTGTGCTTCGTTCAGGTGTATCAACACTCCGCCACTGTTTCGCAAGAGGGAGATCATCTTAGCGACTAAGGAGAAAGAAGACAAAACCGAAGATGACGCTCCTTACCACATTGCGGCCTGGCGTAGCACCAAACACCCCAGTGTGGCCGACCCTGAGAAGTCACCAAAGAAATCCTGCCTTATCAGGTGAGTATAAATTTTTAAATCACACCCCCAATATTTAGCCCTGTTACAAGCTGCAAATTTTTATGCAACTTGTCTTGAAACAATACCAACCGTTGCGATAAAAGCTGCGTGAAGTCTCTGCACTATGCACCTGCAACGGAGAAACCGTTGCGAGACGAATTGCTACCATGACTACGAAGGGTAGAAGCAATCTTAACGTTCTGAAGCAATTGCCAGAACTTGTTTTCAAGTGATTTTGTTAGCTTGACGGAGAATTGGTTCGTTCACTTGTGCCACAATACTGCTGTGAGAGAAGTTACAAGAAAACTCCTCAACACGTTTATGCTGTCTTTAATTATTGAAATCAGAATATTTTTCAACCTTAAAAAAACAAAAAAAGCCTTGCAGTTTTTTCTCCTCAGTCTCTGTCATAATATTTGTTTTTGTTAGTTAGTTAAAGTTGCCGGGGGAACAATGGTTGAGTGGTCAGATTGTTTGGAATGTCGGAGTTGTGCAAATGTGTTTTGTAGCAGTTATTTAGGCCCTTTGGCGGAAGCAAACATTTTAATACATTTGTTGTTTTAAGAGCCTGATATGATTTGTTTTGAGATCTGAGTGACAAAAGTTGGACGAGAGTTAAAAACGAGAATGAGAATGGACGAACATTGCCGGACAATAGTCCCTCAGTAAATGATCGATACTTCGTCCAACCTTTAACATGTTCAAAGTAGATAAGAATGCATGAGAATATAAGAGACTGCATTAGAGAATGAGAACGAGAAACGACCCAAAACGAATTTCAACACACTCTCCTCGGCCTTCACGCACGTTTATGTTTTGATTCGGGCTTTAGTCTCAAGTTATTGATTTTTTTGTTTTCAGGGTGGAGGCCCAGACCTCTGGTGTGATCATCCGACCCATCGACGATGGCAGCCAGTCCTCCAAGATAACCGTGATTACTCAGTTGCCCGGCTCGTCCTACAAACAGATCAACCACACCTACCTCGCAGGGAATCCCCTCAAATGGCAGCGACAACTGAAGAAATACTATACAGAGGAACATAAACCAAGCGAGCAGCAGATTGAGCTGGAAAAGGAACGAAAGCAGAGAGAAGACGAACAAAAGAAACAAGAGCGGAAGGACAGCAAAAGGAAGAAGAAAGAGGAAAGGGAGAGAGAAAAGAACGAAAGAAAGAAGAAGGAGGAAGAAGAAGAAGAGAAGAAAGAAGACGCAGAGGGGGAAGAGAAAAAAGATGAAGAGAAGAAAGATGAAGAAACCAAAGACGAGGAAAAAATAGAAGTAACAGAACATATTACTGTTGAAACAAAACCAGATGTAGAAGTAGCAGTTGATATTGAAAAATTGGAAGCCGCGGTCGAGAAAGAGAATAGTGAAGAAACAGCAAAGAGAGAAGCTGAGGAAAAAGCAGAGAAAGAAAGCTCGGGAAAAGATGAAAAAACAGAAAAGGCAAGAAAGCTGAAGGAGGAGAAAGAACGGAAGAAGGAAGAAGAGAAGGAAAAAAAGAGAAAAAAGAAAGAAGAGGCAGAGCAGGCTAAGAAAGAGAAAAAGGAAAAGAAGTTGAAGGAAAAACAAGAAAAGGAGGAGAAAAAGAAAGCTGAGAAAGAGAGAGAAGAAAAAGAAAAGCAAGAGAAAGAACAAGAAGACAAGAAGAAGGAGGAGACAGAGGAAGGCGAGAAGGAGGAAAAGGTCGAAGAAGCTGAAAAAGAAATTAAGGCTGAAGAACCAGCGACCGAGCAAACGTAACTGTCTTCTGGTCAATAATAATGAGTATAATTGTAGGGTTTATCAATTTTGCCAAATTTGAGCTATCTGGCCGTGAAAGAACGCAAACGCTATTTGGACCAGTAAGCTTATTTCGTCTACTTTTATAACTTAAAGTAATTTTGCACCTGTCCTCGTAACATTGCATTTTTTGGATGAGCTCATCGAAGACTGCGTACTGATCCAAGACTGTTGTTTCGTCATAATCGTTTTACCTAGAACACAATTCTACGTTTACTGTTCCCTTTTTAAAAAAAAGAAATCTTGAATTGCGTTATTGCTATCATAAGAAATCTCAGCATACGCAAAGGGCCACATCATAATTGTTAGTCTTTGTTGTGCATTGGTAACATTAAACTTTTTAAAGGCAATTTTCACGTGATTTTCGCCACCGACATCGGGACGACTTGTTTACCAAGTATTTTGGATTAGGGATGCTATATGAACAACATGATATCTCAACACAGAACTCGCAGTTGTTATCTTGTACGTGTTAAAGTTGTTGATAATACCTTACCCTACCTACCTGACGTAATCAGTAGTTTGAGATGTCAATAAATACAGCAACGCCTTTTTGCATTTTGATTGATTCGTGCGTAGCTTTTTTCTAACGAGATCCTCGTCTCTTAGCAACACTACGTAAAAAGGAAGTATAGGTGTTGAATCTGTTATATACGAAATTCAGTATAATTTTTCGCTGTGTCCAGTTTTACAAACCAACCATTTGAAGTTCAAATTTAAGGTCGAGGAGACCGTTATCTGAATTTATTGACGTCACAGCTATGGACTCAGTTGTTGGACATACATGGATTCCAACTGTATTTTACTCCGTAGCGTCTGACAATTTGAAAAAGATCTTCTAACAGTACCGATAGCTCTGAGTGTCCAACTCCCGGAGGGGGCACTCCCATATAAAAAGGGTGGAAATGCTCGTCGGAGAATTTTTAAATTGTACCCCTAAAAGGTACCAATCTGGGTAAGGCTCTAGCTTAGATTTTAACTCCCAAGACTGGTACGACGAGCATATCCGCCTCTGGTAGTATTGGATGTCCCAATTACCTTACCAATCTGGGTGAGGCTCTAGCTAAGTTTTACTCTTAAAAGGTTCCAATCAGAAACACAGAGACACGTAGTTAATTTAAATGGTGTCATAGTTTTAAATTAAAGTTACATGTAACGATGTTTGTATGAAATGCCATTTAATTGACCGTGGCACCCCTAAAAGGTACCTTTTGTGTGCAAATGTAAGTAATTTGCTTTGAACACCCTAAGTAGTACCAAAATCCGGTATTGTAACTCGTAAGAGGTACGACGAGCATCTCCACCCCTATTAGTATTGGAGTCCCCCCCCCGGAATCACGCGCTATGATAGCTGAAAACCATGTCGAGACTCGTCAACAAGAGCTAAAATGCCTATTTCAAAGAAACATGTTGCAGAGAGCCATAGGCCCCTTTAACAGTAAAATACGAAACGGCGAGTTTGAGCACTGTCTGAGCACGCAAGTGAAAAGAGGGTACGTAGTTTGGTGTTTTATTACTGCACGGCACTACAAAGACAGTACAGGGTATACACTTTAATGTTCATCCGGCGAAGGTTTTTTTCAGAGAGAGGATTTCAAGTATGCTATAAATATATGCTACTCAGCGGAAGGTTGTACTAGTAAAGATAACCAGCCATAATACAATTTTCCGCTGAGCAATTTGGTTAAGAGGCGATTTATGACAGAGTATCTTTAAACTCGTTAGAACTGTGAAAACCTCGGATCTGATAAAGAACAACTATCAAGATGGTCAACTGACAACCACTGAACCGGTAAAACCGGTTCGTAAACCGTGTAGTAACGTCTCGTATTATTTTGGTGCGTATTTGAACTAGAAACGCCATGTCGTATAATAAAAAGCTTTACGAATCAAAGCATGCGTACAGCTCAGTTTATTCCCTTTTAATACTTGCAATGTTCGCACGCACGGAAGCTGCAATTATTCAGTTTAAAGGTCAGTCAGCCTACCCCTCAGGGGAATGTTACACGACACCGCCATATCTGTCTGTCATATTTTCTTGCTACGACAGTCTCTGTTGGAGCAGTTGCCAGCTGGTCAATCCACTGCGGTTTTTTAGACACTCCTAAATGACGTAACGGCGCTGAGCTTTATTTTCGCCGTGCACCACAAGGTTATAAACTCAAGTGGTTTGACGTGGAGCCGGGTTTCGCTTGAACAGTTGAAGCCAATGTACAACATTTCTTGGAAGCACATCTCGTTGTTTTGTGTAATACGGAACTGAAGATAAGGAAAGGTAATCTGTTTTTGTTTTTGTGTGTAATTTTAGAGATAAACAAATGCCTCTGTTTATGTCCTAGCAAACCGTAAATCATAGAAGTACTCGCCATGTTAAAACCTTGTTTAATCTCCATCTTCGACACAACTCGTCCTGAATTAAAAATAGATATGATTTATTCGGGCGATTTCTCGGTTGTATTTTAAAAAATCGGGCTGTTTTCTAGATTCATTGAAACTAAAAATATTTTGAGACAAATATTACCGCGTTTGAATAGCACGGTTAGTGTTGAATAGAAAAGAAATAATTATAGCCGAGCACCTTGTGAAGTTGAACTGAAGACCTATAGTCATTAATGTGCATTTAAACGTGACGATATCGGTTTTATCGGTTCGCGCATTTGGTCTGTGTGAAACTGGGATTCTTCAACATCTGATTCACGATTTTATTAATTTATTTACTGACAGATCCGTAGATCAGAGTCTGTTTGGATGTACGGATGCCGCATGTTGTGTTATGTAGCCGTAAATATATGATTTTACGCATTTTACACTCTCAATACAAATAACAGTTATTTCAAAGCGGAGGATAATAATGGTCAATTTTATTTTGTTCTCCTTGCGTGTTCTGTCTAGAAAATAATGGGCAGTTGACAGAACTCTTTAACAACATATCATCACTCAGCAGACGTTGATGAGTGGAATTGCATTTTAAAAGTTATCTTTGCGTGTTCTTTTAGTTTAGAATATTTCATTGCCGACAAAACATAATTAAAATATGAATTAATCAACTCGAGTTTTCATATGTACCCTTATAAGGAATTCTAAATAGTGCGAACCAGCAGTGGTGCGTAACTTGGATCTAGTCATTGTAAAGAGGGGGAAACATTGAGGATATTTTAAACATCTTCTGTTAATGCCACGGCAGAAACCTGTTCTTTACAGCACTGAGTAAATATTTGAATGTCATTTCTATTTTCATATGTCAATTTTTTTTTAAAAGCAAGATGTACCAATACAAACTCTTGAGCCAAACGAGAGAATGCTCATTTACTCTAAATGATACGGTAATGTGTGAAGCACAAAAGAAGACCTTTTTATGTCGTTTCAAAAAATGGGTTTTATGAAGTGAAAGTAATTGTCCTGTGGTCATTTCTAGATTGACTTTAAAAGGGTAATGCGTGATTTAAGCAAATAACATCGGATTTAATTTTTCAAGTAAATCCTTTTCCTGATTAATCAATATCCACAGCTCCCTAGCCTCCGGCTCGTTCTATCAAGCGGCAGATTATGATCGATTTTCGTTTCCCCCGTTAGGATTGACTTGCCTTTTGATCATCAGATCAGATTAGAATAAATACAAGAAAAATTGTGAAGAATTATGGTCAAGTGCTCCTTACCGCTAAATCATAAATTTGAATACGTTTGTTCTTTTTCATTTCCGCGAATTAATAACAGCTGCACTACCAGTTAAAAACTGTGATTTTTACTTTTCCTCGGACTTATCTTAATCAGTAACCAAACACCTAAATGCGAAAATTTTCTAAGTTGTACTCCTTTTAGTACTACGGTTTTAAAAACACACACACAAACTGGGAGGTCGTCAATCTCTTTTTGTGTAAAATGCAATTGAATTGGTGAAAACAGAGTGTACTTGAGGCACTCTCAAGTTGCCATAGTATCAAAGATGGCTTTGAGAATACGATTAAGTTTTGATAAACTGAAAAATCAGTTGTTGTAATACCAGCTACCAAAATCTGGCGGCAACATGCAATGACATGTGAGTATGCTTTCGGAAAAGTTCCGAACAGAATAACGAAAAACAGCGACCTTAATTAGTGATTTTAAAATACAAACATCATGTCAGTAGATGTTGTTTATGTTATTATGTGGTATTTCAGCTTCCCACGCTCTGACAGTTCAAATAAAAATATAGCTCGGGTCAGCCTCTGGACCATTCTCAGACAAATTGAAAAAGGATAGCCATTTCCGGTCCTACTTAGTCCCACACAACGGTCTTTGCGGGTTGGACCGATACTGGATTTGGTATTTGGTATTTGGTGGAGTTGTAAGGAAGGGGGGGGGGTACTCACCCAGAAATGACACCTACAAATTTAAGATTAAACAAGAAATATATTTTTGACATCAAAGGAATAAAAGTGAGAGCTAAAAAGCGAGAAAGAAAATTCTAAGACGAATATCAGCAAAAAGATTACTACATGGGTGTTTTGCCCAACCCCCTCCCCCTCAAACAATAACGATCAATCTTAAAGCGTTATTTGTAAACACATGACTGAACGCGACCAAGACGGCCGGAATAACGTTTTGACCTCTGCTATAAAAGCTTTTTTCCTTGGAGCTCTCGGCTGAAAAGGTAAGCTTTTTTAAAAGCTTAAAGGCTTTTAAGTTAAAACTCTCGAAATGTCTTAAAATATTAAAGGTTCGGGATATCTGCAGCTGGCTTATCATCACTAATTAGCTAATTAAACATTAATTTTCGACTCCATTTGCGACTGTTAAACCGTGACTCTAGAGACATTTATATTTAGACTAGTAATGCTACTATTTTGACAACAATAAATGCTATCCAATTTAGCACATCGTTTTATGGAAAGGTAAACATGTAAATAAAGTTGATCACATAAGACATCTTATGATTTCGCTACAGACTATTTTAAAAACATTAGCTTTCGCCTAATACTTCTCGAAGTTCTTTTTCGGTCCTGTAAAGCGCTCGGTTTTCACTGTTTTCCCCTTTCTAATATGAAAGTCGACCCGTCACAAGTCACCAGATAATTTTGGCCGAGACTTAGCCTCCCCTCAGACTACTATTCTCCTTCGCAACGAGAGGTCTCCCCCTCGGAGAAACTAAATGCTAGCCGAGACTCGATGTTAATTTTTTTTTTTTGCATATTCAAATTCAAATTGCTCCTATACTGTTCTTAGTTTTATACATCAAATAATCATTCTAGTTGAAAATTTGTGTCTTTGTGGATCTCAGACATAGTTTGGGCTTGATATTACTCTTAAATTGAAAGGTTTGGTACTTGTCAAAGCCAGAACAGAACTGAAAAAACTGCGCAAAAGGTGGTGATAGCTGATCGCACTTTTGCTGTTCTTAATAGTTTGATCAACAGGCCATTTCTGGAAAACGCACATAATCATGTAAGCAAAATAACATTAAGGCAGTCTGTTAACATGATGACAGAAAAGTAGACGGCAGTTAAGTGATGTTTTGATAAAAAAAAATAATCTTATTAACGCATGCATATTACGTCAGGAAGAATTTTAAAGTAAACAACTTACACGGTCCACTTAATGCACCTGTAGGTTAGTTTTCAGAGACAGATTTTGTGACCTATTCGAGGTCTTTGAATGCAATTTTTGTCAAACACGAAATAAAGGAAATTTAACTTGCTTATACTTTTTTTTGTAAAATCCGTTTTAGGCGGGGTGAATCTCTTCAATAGAGGGTATGTGTACGCGCGCGTGTGTGTGTATGTGTATGAGTGTGTGTGTGTGTGTGACTGCCTGTGTCTTTTCGTATCACTGTTAGGTTTTGTGTGTATTACTGTGTGTATATGTGTGTATGGGTGGGTGGGTGTTACCCTTTGGTTGTATGTGTGTTCCTGTGTGCCGTGTGTTTGTATGTGCATGTGGATATGTTTAATTATTTGTATGTGAAGGTGTCATTGTGTTGCGTGTTCATGCATCTATTGATGCGTCCGTCAACCATTTTACGAAATATAGGGAAATGAATGGGCCTTAAAACATCAAAATCGCTAACAATTAAGTCTATTAAGCAATAGCTGCTGTCCAATGCGAAAATAATTAATATATTGATTAGCTGTAAGAAGAATATTGATTGATGAGTTAATGGGAACAGATCAATATTGAAATGAGAAATGTATTATTGAGACGGAACATTGACTTTTGGAGCAAACCAGCGAAAACAGGTAAGAACTTCGCTCAACAGCAGCCACCAAATGTTACTGAAAAACTTAATATTCAAAGTCTATCAAAACATTTTCACAAAGAAAGCGGCTGTGAAAACATTCCGCGTAATTGAAACGATTTCTGAGAAAGTCAAACTAACAAACATCTTGAAAACAGACGAACATTTCCGATCTTCGATAGCTTTGAAGAAAACAAAGAGGAAATGTTATATTTTATAGAAATGCAACAGATTTCAAACTTGAAGTGACGAAAACAGGTTGTTTGTCATGAAATAAACTGGTGTTAGAGACTTGCCACAAGTCGACGAACTGACGAATCAGTCCAACAAAAGTGGACTGGCGAATCAGCCTCTCGCGGATCGGATTAAAGAACGAAAGACGATTGAGTTTTCGCCAGGCCAGCGACTCCAATATCAGAAAAAGACTTTACGAAATTCAAAACGCTTCCCTTGTACCAACAGGCAACATTAAAAAATCGCTAGACAGTTAAAGGAGAGCCGTGACAGAATAGAGCAAAACTTTGTTTACATCGGACCATTACAATAGAAAACAAAGTACAAACATTTCAGTAACCTGTGCAGCTGGCGGTCTTGTTTGGGAGCGAAAAATATCGAGATTCGATTGGCGCCACATTGGACGAGCTCTCAAGGAGAGACTGGGGAGAGGCGAAAGGAAAGGACTGAAAACCAATATGGCGCCAAACTCGAATGATTAGACCATTTTCTCATTATCCACAATGCAACTTGATTTGGGTGTTAGCTATTGTTTCGATAATCCCTGGGAAAACATAAATTACCATTTCCTATTGGATAAATCCCCCAAAAAGCAAAGCATTACTGTAATGGGTACACAGGCTGCCATTCAGAAATCTCAACTTATTCATAAGTGTAAATTATAGTATAGCTACAATTTATAGCACAGATAAACTACACGCTTTTCTCTTCATAGACAAACTTTTTAAGAACACTGAGGCTCAGATTTGCCCCTATTTTTAAAGTGCAAGTTAAAAACGTCTTAGGGTCAAGTTCTGTCACAAATCTTAACAACCCAATTTATCAACTAGAATA
>JANRMR010009457.1:3513-15583 GCA_025434825.1 Bergia sp. 'catenularis' | reverse complement strand
TAGAGTTAAATTGGTTCTTCAAATATATTCTTCACGTTATTTGCTATTAATAAAAGATACAAACAGTGCTACACAACTGATTCTTCAGTAATTTTGGAGAAATGCAATTTTTTTCATTTTAATAGTATTTATTTATTTGTCTATGCAGGAATTTTTTTTCTGTCCCTTGCCCCTTGTAGGGATTTTTTTTCCTTTGATTTTTGCCTTGCACGATTTTTTTTTCTGCATTTGGCTTACCCCCCCCCCCCTTCACTTTTCTAGTGGTGCGTCCCTAAACTGTTGATAAACTAAAACTAAAATTAAAGAGTTGATTAGTAACATCTATCCTTGATCTATGAGCGTATAATTTTCCCCAGTGACATTAAAAGGCTCTTAAATGGTCCTACAAAATTCTGAAATGCTCGCAAATATTGCAATTGGCTCCTGCTCGAATTTGAAAGATGCTCGCTTGCTCGAAATCAACAGTTTTCATAATTTAGTGCTCAAATGCTCGTGCTCGCAAAAAATAACAATGTGCTCGCATGCTTGCAAACGCCATTCGATACCTCCACTAAAAACGAATCAGTCCGGCGATGAATCACGGAATAAAGGTTTTACTCAATTGTGTTTTGGGAAATAATTCTTTTTTTGTTTTTTATAATAATAATAATAATAATAATAATAATAATAATAATAATAATAATAATAATAATAATAATGTATCTTTTAAGAGGAAGTTTCCTTCACTAAAAGTGATTTTGAGGAAGGTCGTCTGTTAATAAAATACAAAATAAAAGTTAGGTTTTGTTCTCCAGACGGCTCAATCTGGCCGAAATTACTGAAAAAGTTAACACAAAAGACGTTAATTTACCCTCATATGATCACTGATGCCTCTCAATCACAATTTGATTTGGTATTCTATGATCTAGCTTCCAAATCATCAGCACTCTTTTGAGCTATTGTTTGTCACCTGGAAACGGTCAAACGCAAACCAGTTTTCTGCTACGACTTCAAAGCTAGTCGATTGACCAAGTTTTTTTGACAAAAATGAAAAATTAGCGCTTTGGAATTGATTAGAACTTTTAAAATAGTCTCCCTCGCAGCCGTTCTTTTGGCTCGTCACCAGTGCTTTCTTCCCAAGGAAGTTGTTCAAAAGTTAGCAGCCGTTTGTGGGGAGGAGGCACTGGTGACGAACGGTGAAAGAACGGCTGCGAGGGACGAAAGATTAAGGTGATCAAGGCTAGTCAGTTTGTATTCCGAATAATCTTTAATATTAATAACTTTAACAATAATAATAATAATAATAATAATAATAATAATACGTAGTGCTAGAAAAGACGACCAGAAAGTGCTTTATCATTGATGTGGCGTGCCCTAGCGACGACAGGATTGGGGGAAAGGAAAAAGAAAAAGATCGAGAAGTACCAGGACCTGAAAAGAGCGTTGAGAAGGATCTGGAACTGTAAGGAGGTTATGATTGTCCCTGTCATAATTGGTGACCTAGAGGCCTGACGAAATGGTTAGAGGTGCTAGACATAGCTGGAGCACATGACTAAAAGTATCCCAAGGCACCCAAGGCCACAAGATGTAGCTCGATGTCGCTGGACATTTCCCAGCTTTGTTGTGATACTACTCTCAATAATATATAATAGTATAGTTTTAATGCGACGAAGCTCCAGTAACCCAAAGGCGGTTTACGTGGCGGTCAATACAAGTTAAAAGGGGAAAAGTAAAATAAGATAGCTTAGAAAATAGAAGGAAATCGTAAAAGTTACAATAAACTGTTCCAATACAGAGACTTAAAATTTGGAGTAGTAAAATTTGCATTATTACTAAAAAATTAAGTTGTTATTGTTGTTCCTTTATTCTAGACGGGAATCAGGTTTGTTCGAACTTATATGAATATAGTTGAGTTACAGAAGGAACCGTACAATTTGGTGATGACATGTACACAGTTAAATGTGTTATAGTCTACAATCGTTGTGCAGACGTTCTGAGATTTGAGATTAAACAAGGAATAAACACTTGGTTACTCAGTCTTTATTTAACTGTTTTTATTTTAACTGCAGATCGACTGAAGCCGTTAAAATCAACTGAGGGAAACTAAAGGTGCCTGAGGATAATGAATCACTCTACCAACTATTGGTGAATCTGCGAAACATGTTATCTTTTGTAAAATGATAAGTGGCAGAATGTTCCACAGTATTTCGTTTAAACTCATCCAAGATCACTCGCTGCACAATTTTGTTTTCAAACAAGGGTCAGGAAACAATTTTAAAACGAAATTACTCTCGTCTCCTTCATTAGTGGACTGGTCAGATAGAGTCTAGGCTATATTACTGAATTAAATTTGAATCGTGTGGATATGGCTCGTGGACTTTTCGGTTTTTCTGTATTGTTTTAGCGAAACACAGAAACATACTTGAAGTAAAAACATTTGAGTTTGAAAAGCAAGTAAAATGAGATGCGCATGCACACCAAAAAATGATGCGCACGCTTACCCCAAAATGACATGCGCACGCGCACTCCAAAATGATATGCGCTTGCGCATCCGAATTGTCATGCACATGTGCACCTCAAAACGACACGTGCAGGCGCAGCCCAAAATATTATGTGCAAGCGCAGCCCAAAATGAGATGCGCATGCGCATGCGCATGTGCACCCAGTATAGACATGTGTGTTCATATTCCATGGAGGCATGCGCTTTTTCATTTCCAAATGATATGCGCTTACTGTGATTCGAAAGAAAAAAAAACATTTGGGTTAAGGTAATATGGGGTTTCCTGGGCCATGCTGGTTTTTTGGGGGCGTACAAGTTTTCTGGGTCATATGGGTGTTTCGGGTGATGCAGGTTTCTTGGGTCAGATGCCAAACTTAACTAGTCTAGACCTCTTCCGGGGCAAAACTTGGGAAAATGAGGGAGGGAATTCGAAAAGGAAAGAGGATCTGGGTTTTGATCTGAATGTATCATTCCGCGTCATTAGGAGACATTTTAAACTTTTTCGTTGAACAGGTTTGGAACAATTTACACTGCAATCTACACTCGACGCCAGAAAGATTGGTGAATATAATCATATGGGATGTTCAGCAATGTATCGTAATCCGCATAATATAAATACAACTGCCCAGTTCAGTCCGGCGTAACGGGTAATTTACACGAAATTCGCAACTCGAGCCGTCATTTTTTCTTCGTATAATTGTATGTCCGCATGAAAGAGGTCCATTCTCCGAACATGCTGTGCGGTGCAAGTTTGTTTTACGCGGCCTGACTAAGTTTACAATGAAAAAAAACGGCGGCTCGTGTTGCGAGAGAAAATTTACTTCAAAACAAACGCAGAATATCCGATTGCGGCTTTCAGGAAAGGTTAATATGGGAAATCGGACTTCGTGAGCACAAATCAACGCACATCAACAAAGGTTTGAGTTATTTTGTGTCATTTGAACATCTCGGCGATACTCGACTCGTAACAAACGTTTCCCATTGCCCGTGCAGAGACTGACCGAGGCTAAACCGTCATTGGTCTGAAGAATGTACGATGATTGCCGTCTCTGTGTATGCATTAATAATGCATTCGAGAGTTACCCGAAATAAATGCATTGCCATTTTTTTTCCAGTTGACTCATTGACTCATAAAATAGACTAAAGTCTTATTCGCGACGCCGAGAGCTTAGCGACAAAAGGAAATTTACAATAATTGTGCTGGAATATTATTTCATTACACGATGGAGCATTCAGCTCATAAACTTTTTGTCATACAAATAAATAAAACTGTTTAAAATTGCTGGTTATCATCTAGTCTTAAAACCCAACTGCTTGTGATATATGTTAGGAGCTACACATGTTGTTGTTGTTTTTTTTTGTTTTGTTTTGTTTTTTTTAATCAGAAGAACAGGATTAATTTCCAGAATACAAACGGAACATAAAACATCTGTGGCATTTGCGACGGACAGAGGCCCAAACACGTGCCTTGACTGGCACAGCTGCTCTCAACTTCACTTTGTCTCCACTTATTGACTTCAATCACTAGTGTCAAAAAAGCTATCCACTACATTTGCTATATATTTAGAAACCGTTCATCGATTACGCCGAGGTTTGACACTTATAAGAAGCTGGATGGACAACTCTTTTGGAGTGGTTCAAAGATTGGGTAATGTTTTCATCTGGTTTATAAAGCAGCATTAGTGAATCTAGCACTGATACTGTAAACTTCCGACTCATCCGAAAAAAAGCCCATGGGCTTGTGGCTTTCAATGCACCTTTAATGTTAGATTGTTTGGAGGGAAAGTTACGTTTCACAATTAATTGGGTTTATAACCGAATGAAGTTATGCTTCTCATTATTTTCTACCTTAAAATCACAGTAGACACATGTTTAATGGCCGTTTCTATTATTGTCCTCAAAGACAATGAATGCTGGCAATTTTCTCGTTTGCTGTATTTGAAGAAAAAAAGAAAAACAGCTACAAAGTCATATTGATTTACGTCCGTTTCAAACCTAATCCTAAGCCTTTCTTCGAATATGAGCCCATGGCGTCATATTCGGGGGTGGGCTTATAATAGCAAGTAGCATTGTGTCTCAGCTTTGGTTAATCTCCCTCACAGCCGATCTTCCGGCTCGACACCAGTGCTTTCTCCCCCACTGGTGACGAGCGGAAATAACGGCTGCGAGGGAGACTAAGATTTGGGAGGTGTGTGTGTGTGTGTGTGTGTGTGTGTGTGAGTGCGGGGGATATTAAAGTAAGAACGGTGGAGACACATTTTCCTCTGACTTGTGTTTTCAAAGTGTGTAGCAGCAGAAGTTATCTTTTTTTTGACAATTTTTCCCCGTGTAATCCTATTTCATTTTCTTTATTGGTTACAGCATCATCAACGACAATATTTTAAACATTACAAAAACAACTTACAGTAATTGCCATTATTGTTCGACATTCAATGTCACACCAAAAATGGCTTGAGAGTCTGATATCTTGCAACGTGAGGTTCTCGAGATGACAGTGTTATCTATTAGAAATTGGTCTTTGCAGCAATTGAATATTGTTATTACGCTTGTCTGTGTTTAGGCGGGAAACAGTGGGCTACATTTCAAAATCTAATACAGTGGGGGATATCAATTTCATTTAAACGTTTTGAGCTGGGGGCCGGAGGGGAGGGGTACAATTTCCATGCACCGGACGCGGGACGTAACAAACGCCAGGGTAAAATTCTCAGAGGTAAAAGTTTCAAAATTTAACATCTTATGGAGCAGCCTCAGCAGCATGCTCTGTATAAAAATGTACCTCCTAATTTTAAATGATTTTTAAATATTTCTTTTGTATATCTTGAGAATTTTTGGTTTGCAATTAAAGGCTCCCTATACGTTGTCATACGCTTTTGTAAGTTCATATGAACTCATTGCCTTTGCTACAAAAACACGCAACCCATACTTTCTAGAATTCTAGTATAGAAACGTGCAGACACAGGGCAAATGGCGGCACTGATAGGGTTTATAAGTTTTTATATAGGAATTCACTCAAGTTTTCGAAGTGCAAAAATATTTCCATAACTGTTGAAATAATATTCACCTACCTCAATGTGGAGTCAGTTGTCTCTGTTCCTTATAGCTTCTTTGTCATTTTGGGACGATTTGAGACCATACTGGTATGCCTTTGATGCAAGTTTTCTTTCGGTGTTGCTAATACACTTTTTTTGTCTCTTCTGAACCTATGTTTGTGATTCTTGGTTTAAATTTCCTTTACCTCAGCTTGATTGCTGTCTTTAGCTTTGTTTAGAGCTATAAACCGTGAAATGTTTACCATTCAGCGAACAAATTGCATCATCTCCTGAGCATGAAAGTGAGGCGATTGTACAAGACTGGTCGCTCCACGAAAGCGCAAAACAACCTGACATGCATCGGCAGGCAACACAAACGGACACCTACTGGAATATATCGCTGCTCGCTCGCCTTCGGCTCACAGCAATTAGTTTATTAGCTATTATTATTAACAGGCTTTTAGATTATTAATAAATTAACATGTTTTAGATTTTTTATTCAATTGGATATCTCTTATAGCTTTTACTCTCTTTTTATCTTCCTTAGTTTGTATTTAATTTGTGTCCCCTAATTAGTGAGGGGTTTTCCCTGGCTACAATGCTTTGACACTTTAATAAAGTTTATTATTATTATTATTATTACTACTACTACTATTTACCAATAAGAAAGCAGAATCCAACTCAACCCATTGCAGTTGCGAGAGTCAAGTCTAATCACCGATTTTAGTTAACTTTGCTTGTGAACAGCAAAACTTGATCAAACTCACAATAGCAAGTTCTTTCGATCCAGCTCTTTTTTGTTTAAGAGATAGTCCCAACCCCTCTCCCTCTTGGGAAGAAACTGCAAGAATTTCAAAGAATTATCCATGACTTTGTAGGTGTGTTTTAACTGTAAATTGACGTCAAATTATTTTATTTCTACACCTTTTTGTGTACTAAATGACCTGATGACTTTAAAATTGAGTTTGTGACAAAAGTTGAAAAGGTGCATTTACCAAAATGCTGAAAATTAGGTCACTTTTTCATACTGTTGTGCTACCTTTATCTAAAATTAACACCATGCCATAAAGTATCTGTATAAATTAAAAAGTTTGCAGAAATATTGATGAGAAAATTATTCAAAGTATCTTTAAAAGATGTTCGAAAATAATTAATTTCTTTATAAAACAGCTGGTAAATCTTCGCGCGCTTTTTGTTTGTGCGAGAGTACGTGTGTCGAAATATCAGCAACAGATACATGCTTCATACGTTTGAGCTTCCAAACCTAGCGTCAATGACCTTGCGGAATTAGTGGTGAAGTTTAATATTTTATTAGAGAATATTTGAACCGGGTGTCTTCTCGAAAAAGAACCTTGGAAGGTAACCCCAATCGGATGTTCTAGACGAATTAATTGAAAATAAACTCTCCGTGCAGCTCTGGTCACAAATTCAAACAACAACAAGCAACAAAATGTAAAACTAACTAAACAACGGCTTCACCAAATCTAGTAGTTAAAGAAACCCAGAAAACTACAACAGAATATCTGAAGTTCATGGGAACGTAATCCAAGTCAGCAGAAAGTTATTTCCAAAGAAGCAAAGGGTTTAATAAACTGTGTAGCACATTACCCCAGTGCATTTGGTAGAACGCGGTTGTAATGTTGGACAGCAACAAATATATGAGATTCTATCTGTTAACTAGAATCTCGCGGAACAGCTTTCAAGCAAGATCAGTGTGTTTGAGTAATGTTGACAACAGCCAACTGTCTTCTCGTGACGTGTTAAATCTATTACTTGAGGAAAGTAATAAAGACAGTAGTGTTTAGTCTAAAGTAGAGCCACATTTATGAAAACTGCACTCTTCAAACTCTTCCGCTATTGGACTTGTTGTTTACTTGATCAAAATGGAATTGAACTTATCGTCCGCAAATTTTGGAACTTAACACAACATAGATATCCTTAACACAAAAGGCCGGAAAAGCAAGAAGATCGGATTTTTTTTTACTTTGTTGTTCAATTTTTAATTATTCCAGAATGAAACATTTTACAGTTGGAGTTTGATGGTTAACTGCCAATGTATCGGAGTTGGAAAGAAATCCGCCCGTTTACAGAGCAAATTAAAGAATAAGTAAGTAAGCAAGAATACGTAAGCGTGCAAGGTAGCAGTCACCCAATGGCTCAAAGGACATTCTGGTGCAGAGCGACTACCTTCAAACCTTTTGAGACCTCACCAAAGAGGCCAAAACGTAAAATTGTCAGCTAAAACGGTCTTCGAGTGAATCACTGTAAGAACTGTTCCTTTCTGCTGCTTGTTTATGGCAATCTTACTTGGTGGCATGCTAGTGCTTGTACTGTTCAGTGTTTTCGTCGGTTTCTCAATTACGTGTTGCAAGTTGAACGAACCAGATGAAGAGTGATATAGTTAATGGTGGTGATAGCTACTAATTTTGTTTTCTTGTAGTTCGAAGCGGTGTCAAACATCAAATTCACATAAATTTCTAACAGTTCAGCTGCAACTTCGATAGAAGTCTGTTTGATTTCTTTGTTGCATTGATGTCTGTCTGGAGTCAGATACAACTGACTTCGTCTGTGGTTACTGGATTTGCTGGATATACTGTAGGTCATGATATCTTGTGTTGGTGGAATTTCGTGCAGGGATTTCAGCATTTCATTTAAACAAGAGAAACTGCTGCTGTAGTAGATTATTTCTATTCGGAAGATTTTATTTTCCTCAATCCATACGTTGATTCCAAAAGCCCAGTTAGTGGCTATACAACAAACTCAGTTTGAATAATATTCAACTGTTTTGTAGTTATCACTGACGTTGTGCTAGTTGTACTGCTAAGAGACAAGTAAACTGATATCTAATTGATCAAGTCTTCTTTGATTTGTCAAACAAACGCTGGAATTGTGTAGTGATGCCAGGTCACAAGCGCTTGAATGAATATTGTGTTGGCGAAGTGGGCTATGTCTATTTGCGCCGTTGAAACAACTACGAAAATAGGCATGTGAAGTCTTGACCTTCCTGTTTTGTCTTTGATCATAATTTCCTTCTCACGAGTTGCGGTTTCGGATTTTAGTTCGATGAGATTGTTTCCAGAGTAACTAGCAAAATTTCGGCTTTAAAACCTACAAAGTTTCTATTGCACTCTACCGTGTTTTAACATAAAAGCGGAGTAATTTTAAATATAGTACCACAGCGGTCAATTCGAGAGAAACCTACAAAAATGTGCTCTTCTCATCAGTTATTCTGACAATTCGTCTCGGTAAGAATTTTGCGATCAATCATTTTTTTCTGCAATGTTATAATGATAAATCTGAAACTTCGTTTAAGTCTTGGCATTCCATGTTATGATCGTACTTTTTCCTTCTGGAGTCAATACACTCATTCGACAGTTTACATAACTTGTCAAATTGTTCTTATCAAATCTGATGTCTCGTAATCCCAGTGTAAGAACAATGACATATCTCCCTGATCCGCAGAATAATTACTTGATTCTGTATCGATACACTTCTGTATAACCATGCGTTTCATGGAGTTGTTATTCTTGCGACATCTTTGAGGTCTTCTTCCATCGTCCTCCCTGTTTGTCCAAATGATAGCCAAGGTTGTATATGAATTCTTTGTGTTCCTCTATTTTGTTACAAAATCCCTTTCCTTCGCTGGTACATTTCAAACAAACATGCTGCAAGGTATCGCCCTTCCACGAATGAGCAAATTTGCAGTTCTCAGTAACACCTTTTAGATAACGTTCTGAGGGGCGGTGTTTGGCACATTCTCGTGATTTTGGGGCTCCGCACACATTGGCACCATGATAAACTTTTCCCTCGTAATCGATACTTGTTGCTTCGAATATATACTCGTCTTTTCCTCCAACTTGCTTTCCTTTACTTTTTGGTAGCTTTGTTTTTTTCTTTTCGACTGCCGCAGGAGACATGGGGCGTGTGGGTGCTCTTTCGTGAAGAGCAGCAGCATAAGACTGCTTTTCATTGAAAGTTTTCCTGTCATCGCAAATGTTTGGTCGAGTTGCGTATCGAATCTCAGTCGACTGGTTTGGTTTACGGGAAGTGAAGACTTCATGGCCACTACCATCCGAGTGGTTCACTTGCGGAGAGCGAGAACACGATTGGCGTTCTGCTACATGCTGATTTGTAACAGATCTTTCTGGTAGTCGAGGTCGATGAGTGTTCGTCCTTTCATTCGGCAGTGGAAGGGCTGACTGCATTTGTTTACGGTACTTCACCATTTCGTAAGCTTGACGGTTCAATGGGTCGTAAGCATATGGTCCAGCAACGGAAAAGCCCAGGTAGAAGAACAAATCGTCCTTGCTCTCTTGTGGGTATCTTGTGTCGTCAAATAGTATTTGAAAGCCGCGGTAGTTAATAACACCTTTCTTGTTAACATCCTTCTGGCCACACAAGCGCTCCAGCTTGTCAGAAACTTTCCTACTTCTCCAGAAATCGGTCTTCGACTCCTCTGATCTGCCTTCAGCTTGAGCCAAGTCTTTTTGAGGAACAATGGCGTATAATCCTCGCCCTTTTCCAAGAAAGTACTCAGCTGCAGACTTGCGACTCCAGTAGGACCCCTTCGTTGTTTGAACATGTTCGTAGCACACTTTGATAGAGCTCTTACATGCTTCTATATTTGTGGAAAGGGTTCCCCCCTCATTAGGAAAATGAAGCATATAGTTGAAAAGATGAGCCCATTCTGATTTCGGAAATTTTGCTATCCAACTTTTCACTATTTGGGTCAATTCTTCAACATTTGGCTTGTCCTTTAAGCGAAGACAGGCTTTGCAACAGATCAGCATCGCTTCGTGTCCCACAGTTTTGTTCATGCAATGGTCTTTCAAAATGCTATATAAAATTGCAAAATCATTTTCTGTCATGTTGATCCAACCGCTGTAAGCAGTTGCATCTTTCTGAAAAAGAATATCCTGTGCAGCTTGCTCACATTGTGCTGGTGATACATTTGGCTCCAAATAAGAGCTAGGCAAAACTAGTTTATTTCTGTCCAAGCCAGTGACTTCGTAGAATGCTCGTTGTAGTTCCGATGCTCTAATTTTTGCGTTGTCCAAGTCTCTAATTTCTTTCTCATCATAGGTGACGGTCTGTCTGTACTTGACATCACGAAACAAGTTGTTTAAAATGTCAGGCGTTTTCTGTAAGAATCCCTGTACAAATTCATGATCTTCGTCTTCCACCAGTTCCATCTCCTGAGGTCGAAACGTTTTCCTTAAATACTCCAAAAATCTTCCTTCGTCGTTAAAGCAGTGAAAGGACTTAGCAATTCTAAGGAGCAAAGTTATTACCTGAAGTTTTCCAATGACGGGATATTTGTTGTCAACTTGGCCAAGTTCCAGGGCCCTGTCATAAACCTCCATTGCCCTTCGGCTTGTGTTGATTGCTCTTAGTACTGTGAATGGTAACTCGTCGTCTGCTTGCGTTTGAAGCTGGTCTTTTAGATGAAGAAGCTCAAGCATATACAGTACTCCTTTGGTAACGTAGTGGTGAACGTAGTTTTCATGATGCGAAATCGCCATGTCCACTGCCATGTGCGCAGCTTCGAAACCTGTGTCTGGGGCTTTGAAAGTGCGAGAAGGATGCACCTGTGAAGAAGCGATGGCAACCATCCTCTTAATTAAGCCATCGGATTTCTTAAATTCTTCCTGATTTATTTCCCTTGCAATAAACCTGGCTAGTTGTTGCCATGCGTACGCCTTCTTGGACGAATCATTCAGTTTTTCACAAAGACTGACAAGAACTTCAAAAGCGGCTTGTGAACCTTCTTCCCGCTTTATTTCAATAATAAGTGGTGAGTATATTGTGCGTTTCTCCGAAAAACCAAGAAATTCACAGTTTAAATCTGGATCAACATCAGTATTGTCACTGACAAATTCTTCCAACACAACTGGATTTGAGATCCGAACACGATTTAGAAGAGCCTGAACAACATGCTTCACCAAGTAAGTAGTTCTGTAGCTTCCAGACTGTAAGTGCTGCAATAATGACAGCGACGATTCGTGTAGATTCATTAATGCTTTCACAACTTCGCCAACTAAGGGATGGGCAGGTCTCCAGCCTTTGTATCCATATGTCTTATCCATGTTCTCCAGAAGTAACCCCCCAAATTTATCATGCACGTCTTCCGCGGTCAACGTGTTTTCGCCAGCGTCGTGGAGAATGTCAACAACAAAAGCATGTGGCAGAATAGCTCTACTGTTGTTGTAGACGTAGAGCAAGCAGCAGCAATTGAGAATCATCTTGTGCACTTGCTTGAAGCTCTGAGGCAGAACACTTTCAATATGACTCTTCATGCGTCCTTCGATGTTTACATAGTCTCTACCGAACAGTTCCAGCCCCAACCAGATAAAGCGCCTTTCTCTGTCCACAACTTCCTTTGCTTTCTCTTGTTTCTGTTGATCTTGGGTAACCTGATGCAAAATTCCTTTCACAAGTTCTAGTTCTTCTTCATCTTCAATCTTTTCTCCTCTGGATCTATAGACTGGTAAGGTAACGAGTAAAACGCATTTGGGTTTGGTATCCCTCTTAATCAACTTGTCAACTAAGTACTTTGTTTCTG